>KV020211.1:0-19231 GCA_001598015.1 Dorcoceras hygrometricum | reverse complement strand
TGCAGCTACGAGAACTCCTAGCCCTTTACAACACTTCACGCAGAATTCGCTGCTGGTTTTTACAATACTTGAAAGTTTTTCGAACTTCTTTTCAAAGACAGTTCGTTACAGACTCTATCAACTATGACAATGAAAACACGTATTTAGAGACTGTAAATATCTTCTGGTTTCAACAAAGAATAACCAGAATATTGACTCGAAGGTATTTCAATGAAGATCAAACGATAGGTTCTTCGAGTCTTTGAGCTTTTTGGAGATATCAACGAAGTGTAAGCTCTGTATAGATTTTGGCAGCGTGACAGCAATAGATAGATAGCGAAGTGTCTCTTCTTCAACACTGCTGCTGATATTCATATTAATTCTCCAAAGGAAATGAATCCCGTTTGAATTACTGCCAAAATCGTACACCGTAATTCCTGCTCCACTACAAAGTAAATTGCTCATTGACAGAGCCAATTTGTCTTCTTTCCATATTTGTGCAAGCATGGAGAAACGGCCTCTGTACACTGTACTATTTACCCAAAATAGTACCTAACTTGTCTCCTTAATTCCAGGCAACTGTACGATCGTACAAATCTTTTCCTTATGAGCAAACGATCGTATTTGAATCACTTTGAGCTTGCGCCTGAAATAACTTTGGTAACCAGCACTATCTGCATCGTCGTTGTCAAGATGCTTCCACTGGAAAAACGCTTGGAAGAATTTACCTGTTGATATGCATATGTGTTTTTCCATCTGCTGATTTCTTTAGCAATAAAACGATGTCGTTTAAACTTATTTAAGCGACACCGTTTTGCTATCTTTGTAAAGCATCTGCTGGTTGAAGTACACTGTAGCCAACTGCTGAAACAATACTTCTGCTGAATTCTCTAAGGAACGCTTCTGCTGAATTGTTTAAATCAATCAATACGCTGTCGTTCCAACTTAACCAAACGCTGTCGTTTCGCAATCTTCAACTACACAGACTAAACAACTGCTGAACTCTTCAAGAAAGTATCTGCTGATTACTTCATCTGCTGATACGAAACTGTGCACTCCAACGACGTCGTTCCAACTTATTTGAACGCTGTCGTTTAATACTTCTTAGCAAAACACGCTGAGACTCAAATCGGTACCTGCTGATCGAGACAACAACATCTGCTGATTGCTCTTCAAGAAAGTATCTGCTGAATCTCTCTGAATACAAATCAACCACTGAAAGCATACCAACTACTGAATTCTACTGAATACCCCAACTGCTGAATTGCTACTGTTAGATACTTCTTTAGAATGCGACAACTGTTTGTCCAATAGCATCTTGTCTTATTTTTGTTATCACCAAAACTAATAAATTTTATCCTATCATTCACTGAGCTTCCACCCTCGTTTTGGAGCTATGCCCTTGAAAGTATGGTAATTTTGTCGAACAACGTCTACATCAAACCAGTGGATAATACTAAGTTGATCAACTAAACTCTTTGTAATACGTGATCAACTTTCCGGCCTTTGTAATTCGCTACAATGCATTCATCAAGATCTGGAAATTATTATCAACCACGGCGATTGCACATCAATAATGTTCGAGAAACTTGTCTAACTTATAACAAGCAGCAATTTTTAATTTTAAATTACTTCTTTATCCTCCACCTAGTATTTGCAATTGCATTTTCCTTTTGTCAACTCTGGACTCTGTAATAATATTATTTAGCTCTTACATAGAGCTTTCTTTTTCTTTTCCTTTTTTTCTTCGAGAGGCTTAAATAAAGTTAGATTAAACATCATTCACCATTTTGGAAAAGAGTTAAGCGCACCTACAAAAGAGGGAAGTAAATACAGTGTTGGTATTTTAAGTGAATTTGTATTTTGACCTTTAAGTTACAAGTGAAAGTTAACTTCCAATTATCACAAAATCAAAGTTCTCATATATATCAAATAAATAAAACAACCAACCCATATTTTCTTCAAAAATTCCCACGTATCCTCTCCACTATTGCATCAAGTTAATTCATACATAATAATGTTTATGTGAATTCGTTAATTTGAACTTATTTCCACAAAAACCATTAAAATATTTGATTGTCAAAATATCTCTGTAATAACACATTTCAACGCGAATCAGGTGTCACCACTAGTAACTTGTGTCTACGAAGATTAAGACATCTATCAACCACACAAAACATTGTCTAAGTACGTCATTTAGAAGGTTCTAAACAAATTCAAGACAGAATATTTCGTTACGATTTATTGCATTAGGAAATTTCAATCTACCTGCAATAACTTCCTGGGAAGCTTAATTATACATATATAGAATAGCCTAACAAACATAGTTTAATTTACTATATATATCATGATCAGTATTTATTTATTGAATTGATTAACAATCCTACAGTTTCTACGAATTTCTCCATCATTTTCCGATGATGCCAAGCTCCCCATTTTCAGCATAGCGCTTTTGAAATCCTCGAAAAACGCCCCCATGTCATCCACGTAGGATTCGACAAGTTGCTGTGTATCGACGCTTCCGGTGACTAGAGCTTGGTCGGAGCCAAGCAAGCCCTCGCCTGACAGGAGGTTAACATAGTACTCGTTGTCGAATGTCGATGGGGTCATATGATCAAGATCGGCCAACGTTGCATTGGCATCGGAACCCGAACAGAGCTGCTGAAGCGACTGCAGGAATTCCAGGTTGACGTCCGGGCCATTGGAACCGCTGCTTATACGACCGTTGAAGGTGAAACATCGAGCTTTACCCATGGTGTGTGCACCTGATGCAATGCATGCATGCATGAATACATATATCTATGTATATGTGTGCGCGCGAGCAACTCTATATATTACCAGAAAGTGCAACCATGTCTTGAAGTGAGAGCCCAACATTTTGAAATTTGGATAGCAATGTGTGTACATCAGAATTTGGAGCAGGTATGTTGTTGTTAGCTTCTGTTAAGCTAGCACTTAAACTATCCTTCCTGCCCATTTGTACATCCCATCCAGGTCCACCTGACTACAAATTTCAACAAATATTAACTTGGTCAACATTATGATGAAAATATAACTTTTTTCACAAAGCAAACGTGGCTTCAAGTCAATGACTAATTTTCTTAATTTGCAGCAGAACTCATTGATCGGACCGAGATACTGGTAAGTGCAAAGGCCCGCAATCTACGGTGACTCGACTTAAGAATTTAGTCTGGTCATTTTGCTTATTTAGTATAAATGCATGGTAATATCAGATCATTTAATAGGGGAAATCCAACCAGTAATATATATGCTCACCAAAACAACAGAATCTCTGGCGGCAACAGCAAGAATATCAGAACAAGAAACTGTCTGTGGACAAACATATTCAAGATCAGCTTTTATGGCATCGATCACTTCAAATCCCCGAAGCGAGTTAAAGTTCGGTGCTGCGGTCTTTTCTCCAACAAAATTCGGCATGTCATCAAGTAGCACAGAAGCATCACATCCCTGCACACACACATATATATCGAAAGTAGGATTACTCGTATATATAGTCATTAAAATATATCTCCATAGTATAATTTTCTAGCTAGTTTATGCGATACAAAACTACGTGCATTAACGAAGCAATCGTGGAAATGGAGGCGAAGCAATGAAGCGGCCATCCTTGGCTCATCAGAAACAGCCTTTTCAACCCATGAGAAAATGGTGGGTTCTGCCTCAGGGCAGCTGCTTTGGTAGAAACCGAAGGTTAACACGATAGAGGCTGTGGCACCATCGATGCAGTCCTTGTTCAAAGTCTCGTCTGATGTGCTGCAAAATGCTACTGGAAACTTGAACAGAATCATATACAAAGCAACTAAGTACACGGACATTTTTGCTTCTTATTAACCTAGTTTTGAGCTAGCTAGTGTGTGAATAAAACTAGTGTATATATTACTGTTTATATAAAAAAAATAGCTTCATTTGTACTTGTGGGACTTACCAAATAGTTGGTGGGAAGGAGACAGATTCAAGCAATGCAAAGAAAAGGTCAGTATTGTGTGAGACTATCCTTCTATAACTGTTCACCTAATTGCCATGTGCATGAAGCGCATATGCCGTAATCACTTAGACCGGATTTTATTGCATATTATTCTTTTAAGATGCAATATTTATTTAAATTTGCATTTAAGAAAAGCATCTGCGTAGGAAAAAAATTTAACAATGGAAACGATTCTGAAAACTAATTTTATTAAGTTATGGATTTAACAATGGAAACATAATGATTATTAAACTGAACGGGCCCCGGCCTTTTGAATTAGTTAGTTCTGTGTATTGCAGCTACGCGGGCCTTTTGAACCTAAAGACGTGTTGGTTTTGGATATGTAAAATTAAGAAAAGCCCAATTCTTACTGCTAATTAATTTACGATCCCTATAATTTAAGAAAATAAAAAATAAAAAAAATGCAAGTTTACCTGTTATTATTATTCCAAATGGACTAGGTTAGGGATATAGGATGATGTGATTCTGGGAGGTTTTTGTCTAGTCCCCCTTCCATGTATCCCCTTTATTTATTTATGCGATGCTTTTATAAAAAAAAAACTAGATAATCAAATTCAATAGAATATTTCAATTAGTAAGTTTATCCCTTCAAATTAATAAAGAAAAAGAAAAAAGTTGAAAAATTCTTTATTTAACTATTTAGTGTGTTGTTTCTGTAAGCCACATTAGAGGGATCTACTTTTGACTACGAAAAGGGGAGAAAAACATAAAGTATCGGTTTTAGTTCATGAGAAATTATTTTCCCATTAATATGCATTAAACAGTCATGCAAAGTGGAAAATTAAAGAAAGAAGCCCAATAGAGGTGCCACTTATTAATATGCTGAAACTTTATTGAAGTTTCTTTCTTTTGTTCTTTTTTTTTTATTTTACAGCAATGAGCGATTAACATAATTCTCTTGATTTTGTTGGAGAATATATATTAAAGCATATAATTGTTATTCATCTCTTAAAGTCAGGAAAAATAATCGTTCACTAAATTCAGATTCCTTTTGCAAGGTTGTCACCTCAAACATTTCCAATAAAACTTAATTTCTCCAATCAATTTTCATCAAGAAAAAAGTTTAAAATATCTACAACGTCTAATTATATATATGTGTGTGTGTGTGTGTGTGTGTGCTGATTTGGACCGTAGAATTGGAAGATTGTGAAAGCTAGAAAACAGAAGCTCAATACGTAACATTAGATTGGTCCCCTGTCGCAAATTTAGGCCATGTCCCGTGCATTTATTGTGTACCATGGCATCATAATCATTATGTGAGATATGACATCTCTTGGCCACAGCTAATTGATAAAATATATACATTACTTGTAGGACTTCACCTGTGCATGAATCCTCCACAGACTTGAAAATTGAGAGTAATTATTTAGAAAAGAAGAAAACTGAGACTGCACAAATAATCTGAGCTTTACATGGAGCACAATGACTTCGAAGGTACCATACCATTCATAGATTGCAGAAAAATATTGGTCTCATAAGTTGGTTGACCGTGATTAAATCTCTGAGTCGGATCATGTCAGCATTCCTATAAAAAAAAAGAGTAAAAACTCAAAAAGTGAAGTTATTGAACCAATTTGTAACAAATTAAATGACTCATAACTCTATGTGGATCAATTTATGGAATGGATTTTCGCCGTTTTTTTTTTCGTTTTTTTTTCCTTAAAAATATAATGTGATATATGTGAGGAGAAGGAGTTCACTAATATGGTATAGCAAGTAGGTAACTAAGTACACACAATACAATACACATACATGCAATTAATAATTCCCATGAATCCATTATTATTATTTTTCTAAGTTAGCCTATTAAAGAACCTCCTATATAGGTCAGTGGCCCATTGATCCATACAGATTTATAATCGAGGTTATGCGCGGGGAAACCGGGACATGAAGGAAATGACTTATATAACACGTCGATCCCCAGATAATACCCCAAAATATTTCAAGGGGAATGTGCTCCACGAAAATCGAACACACGAAGCCGATAAGAAGAATTTCACGTAAATCCGTTGTTGAATAAAGGGATTAATGATGGTCAATGAGTATTCTTGCACATTCTCATCTGCACAGAAATTCCAAACAGATTGCATGGATTCACACACAAGCAATCCCACCATCAATTAATTCTCTAGTTGCACACCAATTTCCAAAAATAAAATTAGATAGTCTCACAATCTTTACTATTTCATCAAGTCCTATGAATTTAAAGAATATCTATAATCCTTCACCAAAAACCATCGAAAAGCTTGCTCTGCCAAAAATGACCTTGTCAAAGAAGAAAACCCTAACCCTAAATTCTCTGGGCCATCCATCCTGCTGAAATATTATCATTCTCCATTTCTTCATGCACTCAAATGAAGTTTAACGTAGAGCACGTCCTAAAGTTGAAATCAGAATAAGAACCCGAAGACCAATAATGTATAGAGATTAATACGAGGGAACATTATAATTTAAAACAAATTGCTCCTCCATCAGTTAAAACTAGTGATTCATGATTATTTATATATAAAAAAAAGAGAGAGTAAAAGAGCAATACAAAGAGAGAGTTATATGACTATGGAAGTGGGTTCATATATAAAGAAAACCCCAAGCTTCACAATTCAGTATATCAGTAATTAAGAAATAAAACATACCAATTAAATAACTAATATAGCTAGTTTAATTAAGGTGACAAAATAATCAATGCAAATCCTGGATCTGATTTCTATTATGTCTACTCCTCCTTTGGCTCCTTTAGCATCTGAGAAGGCACCATATCTTGGAGAAGACCATGGTCTCTAGCCAAAGAAGAGGAAGAGGGGCAAAAGGGTCTTTCTCGAATCAGAGGAGCAAGAGGTAATGAATCATTAGTACTACTACTGCTATTGGTGAAGCTCATAGGGATTGTTAATGGTGACAAATTACTGAAATAGGGTTGCGTTTGATGCTGCTGTTGCTGCTGCTGGCGATAGTGATGAAAAATTCGTGGTGTGATGAAACTGGATGCGGCACCGGTGCCACCGATTCCTCCGCCGCCGACGCCGCCTAGTGTGGTCGTTTCGGGCAGGATCCCGAAGCTGCCACGGGGCGTTATGGGGCACGGATGTACGTGTGTACCTTCGTATGTTGTGACCACAATGGATGGATCCTCGGACGATCTTTCCACTCTCTTTTTCACCCCGCAAGATGTAGTGGTGCAGCGGTAGTAGCTCCTATATGTATATTGCATACAAGTGATCAGATTATAAATTGTTTTAGTTTCAAAAGAAAAATGATAATAATAATGGTTTACCAAGATTTTTGTTGCAAGCATTAAATATATATGCAAAGTGTATCACTTTATTATTTCCCCATATCTGATCATACGTATTTGAAAAGAGTAAGAAAATATGCGAGCTGTATATATACATGAAAAGTTGAATACAAAAGCGTACGTATGCAATCTTGCGTGCTTGTTTGAATAAATACCTTGGAAAAGGGCTGTTTTTCACAGCTTTCTGGCCATACTTTCTCCATCTATAGCCATCATCCAAGTGATCTATTTCACTCTTTGTCATGAACGCAAATCTCGGTTCTCTGGGCCTTTTTTGGTTCTTCTTTTTGAGTTTCAATCTAAAGTGGTGGAAAGAAATACAGTGAGAATAAACAAAATACCATCCTTTTCTTGACTACACAATAATTTATTGAAAAGAAAAGAACACAAAACAAAAAAAAATCATTGAAGGATCAAACACTCGATCTTTTCACACAAATCGGATCGTGTGTGTGTAACGAAAAGAAGGAAACCCCAATGGCCACAAAGATCTCCAACATCTTTTCCGGGATTTTTATGAAAACATAATCATGGTGCAATCTAAATTCTCACTGAGTTTTTTGAGAAATAATGAAAACGAAAAGAAAAAAGAAAAAAGCTTACTGTTTCTTAATCTTATCTCGATCTTGCTCTTGCTGTTGCTCTTGATCTTGATCTTCTTCCTCAACAGTTTCAGCCCTCTTCTGATCATCATTCGCCGGTGCTGCCTCGGTGGAAGACGAGGATATCGAAGACGAATTCGGCGTAGCCGGAGTGTTGACCACCTCAGAAGATTCCGGCTGCAGCTGCTGCTGCAGCGGAATCAAAGAAGGGGCCGCAGCAATACTCTGGAGCATCATCAAATCATCAAACATGTAAGAAGGGTTGCTAAAATCCTGGAAACTCCCAAAGTCTGCGAACCCCAGCGAGCTGCTTTTCTGATGATGAACAGCGGGTATGTCGAACAAGGCGCTGTTTGGCGGATAGAAGCTCGCGTCAGAAATCATGGCGGCCGACTGATGATCTGAAAATGCTGCGTTTTGTAGCGAATTATCTGATTTAATTTCAGACTCTTCTTTCTTCTCTTCCATCGATTCTGCTCAGAAGCAATATGGATTCTTCATTTACTGTTGGAAAACGGAGAGAGAGAGAGAGATCTTAATGGTTCAATTTGTTGGGGTTTTCTAGTGTGAAGGGAGACTTTCCTAAGGTTCCTTCTTTTTGGACAGCAAGTTGGACCCGCGTAGGTTTTTGTTCTCTTATAATCTTTTTTCTTTTTTTTTTTTTTTTCCATCTTATCCCCTATTTTTCTTTTTATTTTTTTATATTGTCAATATATTATTATTATTTTAGTGGACTTGGTGAAAACCCCATAAATATAATTTAATGAGTGTTAGAATCTATAATATACACTTGAATTAAGCCTTTAATTCCGTGGACATAGATTAGGTCTAATCGCTAGTCCCCTTCACGAGTTTTAATACTTCATGACTTTAATATGAAGATTAATTAATGTATATGCTTGAGAATATGATAGAAATACTCGTTTTGCTTCTTTGTTTTAAAAGGAATTTTTATTTTTATTTTTGGTCAATGGAGCTAGTCATATTTCAATAGTTGGTGACACTGAAAATTACTTTATAAGCTTTCGATTGATATATCACCTACTTCGATCCGACGGTTTAATTTTCTTTATTGTTATTCCAATTTGTTTTCTCGAATTCATTTTGATAAAGATTTTGAGAAATGAAATTCGTTTTGGGGAAGAATCGAAGAAAAATATTTGTCAGTTTCCAAACTTTGGAGAAAAACAAAATCATCTTTATTTCTTTCCTTTTTCATCTTCATTTTTTTTAGAGAGAGGTGATCTTATGCTGATGAATCATAGGCTACAATTAATTGTGTGATATAATATAAATGATTAAATAAAATGAAGAATGGTGGAATTATTCTTTAATTAATTTAAAGGGAATGCAGTTCTCCGAAAATGGAGGCTCAGTTGACCGGATAATACCGGTGACAGTTGGTACGGAAACTTAAACAGATGCAATAGATTGGGGACTGTTTCTTGTTGGCATTTAATGCCAAGGCACCGACCCCAGAAAAGTGGTTCATCAAATATAGTCGACGTTTTTCGTCGCGGCTCTTTAATTTGACCGGCAACCGGATGAATGTGTGTCTACAATCAACAAGCTGTCTTTAATTTTGGGTTGTATGATCGGAATTCCACACATGCATGCATCAATATAATATTATATATTATTAAATTTTTTGTATGTAATAATAAAGTAATGAGAGAATGTAAAAAAAAAATGAGATAATAGATAGGATAGTGGAATAGTGGGAAAGAGATTTGGAAAGTTTTTGCGTGATATATTACATAATTGCCCTTTAATTGCTAAATTATGAAAGAATTATAAAGTTAAATTTTTAATATTAATTAAAATTATCAATATAAATTATTAGGTGTTAGAGATTGCAACGTAGTATACGGTCCATTGACTTCTTCATTTGTATATATAGCACCACTTTGATATACCATTTGTGAAAATATTATCCTCACAACCTATGGGAAGGGTACATCCATGTCCCTGGATGTATATTACAAATTATATTCTATTACTACATGTGAGAACATGATTTCTGTACGTGAACCTCAGAAGTAAATGAATGAGGATCCTTCGATATTTATTCAAGTAACACCCGATAATATCACAATAACCTATATACACACTTGGCTCGAACTCAATGTTTTATAAACTCCTTTTGAGGTTGGCTTTTTTCATTTCTACTTTAATGGAAATTTCATCATGGATGGAACGTAAAAACGTACCTTAATTTATCTATAAATAATTACTTTTTCTCATACAAAATTCATATTTTTATCACACAATTAATTAGTACACTTAATGAATTTAAATGATAAGCAAGTTGTTGCGGTAAAGCATCAGCATATCACATTTTATGGCTGACAGGTGGTCACAAATCACGGATAGATTTCGAGATATATATATATATATACCATGATATCGTTATAGCAAATTAGTTGTGCGAATATATATATATTTGGATGATTTGATTTAGGATCTTTCAATGTTTTAATTAATTAATAGTATATGATGCTTCCTAAAGTTGGGTCCTTTCTATTGCATGATGATTGGGAATGGGGCGATAGATAGGCCCCCTCAGCTTTTTAATCTAATAATAGATGCATTTTCCACACATGATGAAGTGCACTTATTGCGATAATATCATGTTAACCAAATTTATGTGGAGTGAATTGAAAATATGCATCAAAATAAATGACAAATTTTAATACGATGCGAAAGCCACTGTATATATAAGGTTTAATATCGTACTTATATCGGAAGTAATTAACTGTTGACAAGTTAAGGGTCATACACTGATTTTTTAAAGCAAAAAAGATTTCAACGATCATTGTTAAAAACAACATACAAATAATATTAGAAATATTTTATATGGATACCAAAAATATTATAGATTTTGATTTAAGATTTGATCATCTACATCATTTTATCTTTATTAAGTGGCTCATTATTGAAGGATCCAGATGTGCACTATAAGGTCTTTAATCACCCAAAATACCTAAAGATATATCTTATTGAGATTTGTCATGTTGATAGATTTGTTGATAGCACAAATCATCTATAAATAGTGGCTATGAATCTTAAGCTCACACACTCATAATTTACATCATCTAGTGTGAGGTTTGGAGTTCTTAGAAAGTTTTGTAACAATTTTAGTTCGTTACTTTTGTTGTTCAAGTTCCGCGTCAGAATCAATGGTTGTAGGTAATTCGTGATCCGCCTTCCGCATTCAGTATAATGTTATTTATTCAAACATGTTTAAATTCTTACCGTAGGTATCAGAGCGGTTTTATCTCTGTCTTGATTCAAAATTTTTGTAAAATCCCAATTTATGATTTCTGTGTACAATTTTCGAGATATTGGAATAAAACCTAAATCTTCTTGCATTGCAATTGGCCGCCGACCGTCGCTTATCACCGATGATTGACCACCATGTGAGAAAGCCCATGACACGTCCCACCTCACGCCACCCACCACTGACTACTGAAGTTGATATTTTGGCCGGAATATCGCTTCTTTTCCGGCACAATTTCTCATCAACTTTCGGGTAAAAAATTCGATCTATTGTCGGCCATTTAGGATGCTGCTATGGAGGGAAAAGGTCGGAAATTATGTTCTCATTTCAATCTTTAATTATCAAGATTGATTATCAGTACAAGAGTGATACTTGTAAGTTTAAAATAAAATATATCTATAATGTAGATAATTTGTAGTTAGGCTGAAATATAACAAGTTGTAAATGGATAAAAAACGAAAGATGAAAAGTGGTGCACACATACATACATACATACACATATATACATATATAAATACATACATATATACATATATTTATAACATATATAGATACATATGCACATATATTTATAATACATACACATACATATATTTGGGAAAACAGTTAGCAGTTTTGGGATGAAGCGTCTCATATAAGAAATGAGAGACATATCAATGTGAATTTGACCAGCAGCACATGGATGGACCGGTATTCCAACACAATTTCCGCGTCACCAACACACAAAAACACAGTATCTACAATCTCACGGATCAAGATATCCAACCTGATCCGACCTAGCTATAAAAGTTATTAAAATTGTTATTATCTTTTATCATAAATATAAATTAAATAGCTGAATTTCACCAATATAAAACTATGATTCCATATGACATGCTGAAGATCTGCTCGACATATAATTCAAGTGAAAATTTAAATGCATTAATTTTTACCCCGATATTGGCGACGTAGTTAGTTATCTACAATGTGTTATCATTATCAATAACTTGTTTATTTTCAAAATATTGGTTCGATTATGGAAGCTATTGTGATCGTATTTGCATTTCAATTATTTGTTCTATTATTAAATTTGGATTGGAGTTACCTACTCACTATTTATTTAAAAAGTCAGGGTCCGTCCTAATCAACAAGGATTAACAATACAGTTAAGCACATAATTGCGGAAGCATAAAAATAGGGCTTAAAAGTTTTTCAAATGTTTCTAATAATAGATGCATTTTCCACACATGATGAAGTGCACTTATTGCGATAATATCATGTTAACCAAATTTATGTGGAGTGAATTGAAAATATGCATCAAAATAAATGACAAATTTTAATACGATGCGAAAGCCACTGTATATATAAGGTTTAATATCGTACTTATATCGGAAGTAATTAACTGTTGACAAGTTAAGGGTCATACACTGATTTTTTAAAGCAAAAAAGATTTCAACGATCATTGTTAAAAACAACATACAAATAATATTAGAAATATTTTATATGGATACCAAAAATATTATAGATTTTGATTTAAGATTTGATCATCTACATCATTTTATCTTTATTAAGTGGCTCATTATTGAAGGATCCAGATGTGCACTATAAGGTCTTTAATCACCCAAAATACCTAAAGATATATCTTATTGAGATTTGTCATGTTGATAGATTTGTTGATAGCACAAATCATCTATAAATAGTGGCTATGAATCTTAAGCTCACACACTCATAATTTACATCATCTAGTGTGAGGTTTGGAGTTCTTAGAAAGTTTTGTAACAATTTTAGTTCGTTACTTTTGTTGTTCAAGTTCCGCGTCAGAATCAATGGTTGTAGGTAATTCGTGATCCGCCTTCCGCATTCAGTATAATGTTATTTATTCAAACATGTTTAAATTCTTACCGTAGGTATCAGAGCGGTTTTATCTCTGTCTTGATTCAAAATTTTTGTAAAATCCCAATTTATGATTTCTGTGTACAATTTTCGAGATATTGGAATAAAACCTAAATCTTCTTGCATTGCAATTGGCCGCCGACCGTCGCTTATCACCGATGATTGACCACCATGTGAGAAAGCCCATGACACGTCCCACCTCACGCCACCCACCACTGACTACTGAAGTTGATATTTTGGCCGGAATATCGCTTCTTTTCCGGCACAATTTCTCATCAACTTTCGGGTAAAAAATTCGATCTATTGTCGGCCATTTAGGATGCTGCTATGGAGGGAAAAGGTCGGAAATTATGTTCTCATTTCAATCTTTAATTATCAGTACAAGAGTGATACTTGTAAGTTTAAAATAAAATATATCTATAATGTAGATAATTTGTAGTTAGGCTGAAATATAACAAGTTGTAAATGGATAAAAAACGAAAGATGAAAAGTGGTGCACACATACATACATACATACACATATATACATATATAAATACATACATATATACATATATTTATAACATATATAGATACATATGCACATATATTTATAATACATACACATACATATATTTGGGAAAACAGTTAGCAGTTTTGGGATGAAGCGTCTCATATAAGAAATGAGAGACATATCAATGTGAATTTGACCAGCAGCACATGGATGGACCGGTATTCCAACACAATTTCCGCGTCACCAACACACAAAAACACAGTATCTACAATCTCACGGATCAAGATATCCAACCTGATCCGACCTAGCTATAAAAGTTATTAAAATTGTTATTATCTTTTATCATAAATATAAATTAAATAGCTGAATTTCACCAATATAAAACTATGATTCCATATGACATGCTGAAGATCTGCTCGACATATAATTCAAGTGAAAATTTAAATGCATTAATTTTTACCCCGATATTGGCGACGTAGTTAGTTATCTACAATGTGTTATCATTATCAATAACTTGTTTATTTTCAAAATATTGGTTCGATTATGGAAGCTATTGTGATCGTATTTGCATTTCAATTATTTGTTCTATTATTAAATTTGGATTGGAGTTACCTACTCACTATTTATTTAAAAAGTCAGGGTCCGTCCTAATCAACAAGGATTAACAATACAATTAAGCACATAATTGCGGAATCATAAAAATAGGGCTTAAAAGTTTTTCAAATGTTTGGCCTGAACAATAAAACAGTCATTCAAAATATTCATACTTAAAATAGGATTTACTCAAATCCACATCTCAAACAGGTAGTCAAATAAACTCAAATAACAGATCCCCAAAATACATAGAAACTCAGGGCATTCCTTGGTTCGATACATAGTACAATTAACTGACACTCAACCAAACGTGGATCTACTAGCTGAAACTCCACTCTGCCCAGCCAGATTACCTGTAGCTCCTGCATTGGGCAACACAGGCCCAAGAACACAACAGCAGGAAAAGATATACGAGGTCAAACCTCAGTACGAAGAGCACTAAGACAACAGCAAATCATAAACATGTAATATCTTAAAACATGAAATGCATGAGGGCTGTCAAAGAAATCGATCATCTAGGCCAACAAGTCAGCTGGCAATAACAGGCGAGCCTCTATACCACGCACGCCAATCAACCGGGGAAATCATCGGTCCGTGATATTCAGGTCTGGCCACTCAAATTAACCATCGCAGCTCGGTGGTATTCAGACACGACGCGTCAGTCGATCACCACTCCGATGATAGAATTGTGCCTTTCAGGCCCGACACATCTGCCATCCGATCACATTGTGGCTCTCAATCGGTAATCAATCAAATCTCAGGCTCAAGATGTATGCATGAATGCCATTAAATTCAAATCTGATTTCAACAAGCATAATTCACGTAAACAGAACATATAATTCAACCAGTGAGCCAAATCTATTCACGTAAATCACAGGATTTACAGAATACAAATCATGCCTCAAAATACTAACACGCTTATGCCCAAAGCTGTTAACAGAAGCTCAATTCGTACCTCAAATCTCAGATTCTACCTCAACCTGCTCAAGTCTGCTTCCTCGTTGGTCTCGACAACCACAGCAGAAACCGCCCGGGAGCTCAAATCCAAAAGCTCAGAAGAACTGAAGAACTCTCGGGTTCACTGTCGTGAAAATTCACGAACACTGCAAATCCTTCGTGCTCCTCCTACGCGTCGATCTACAACTCCAGGATGGTATCAATGAAAGAGCTAAGCAAGATGAACCCAGCGCCACCAGTATTGCTCTAAAAAATGGCGGAAATCGATGGCAAATCGGAGAAATAGTGCTCGGTGAACAGTAAGGGTTTCGAGGTTATCGGGGAAGACGACAGGGAAATATCGGGTTCCGAAATACGCTAAAGTGTTGGGCAACACTTATATTTAAATCCCTGGGTCAAACTCTACATGGAAGTCAATACCGACATATTCAGATCTCAGCATCAGATCCTAGCGCTATCAGATCCTAGCGCCAATGCACAAGTTCTCGAATTTGTTTCCCAGCGCTAACTCAAATCTGAATTCTCAACGCTACGTGCACAACTAAACAAAACAACGTCGCACTGCCTCACGTCTGAAACAGATCCCAGCGCTCATATCTGCTCATGCTCACTCGGATCTGAATAACGCTAACAACACCAGTCAACCCAGAAATGTTGACTAACACGTGTCCTCTCCTCATTGACTCTCACACTAGCATTCACCCGCTAATCGATTCCTCTCGCTAGCTTCACATCTGAATACTCGAATCTGCTCTCTCATATCTGAACCACCAGTATACCTCAAATCTGATTCTCGCTAATTCTCGCGCAAGAATTATAAAAGATTATCTTCTTCCAACGATAGGCCTCAAATCTGAATACTTACTGGAATCAGATTCCGATGGAAAAACTCTCCAAAGCAACTCCAAATTCGACGCAGATTTCACCCGATGGTGACCAACAACTCAAAGCTGATCATCTCTACGTCACAACTGGAAAATCACCAACCAGATTTGGCCAAAATCCTCAAGTCCGAAATTCAATAATCACGTCTACCGTGACTAATCCTTAACCAATTCTGATTAATCACTAATTACCGAATCTCAGTCCTCACATTCTCCCCACCTTAAGAGATTTCGTCCTCGAAATCAAAGGCAAACATAGGGCAGAATCAACAAACACCCAAACTAGCCAGCACAACTCCATTGTCAAAGCTCAAACAGATGAGACCACTCTTGTCTCATCTTCTCTTCCACTTTCCAAGTAGATTCCTCTCGGCCATGCTTACTCCATTGGACCATCACCAACAGAATTATCTTATTCCTCAACTGTTTCTCCTTCCTATCCAGAATCTGCACTGGATATTCTACATAGCTCAAGGCAGAATCTAGCTCAACTTCATCAATCCTCAACACATGGGACAGATCTTGCTCATACTTTCTTAAAATTGATACGTGAAAAACATCATGTATCGCTGCTAACTCATCAGGCAGCTGCAATCTATAAGCCAATTGTCCAATCCTCTCAACAATCTCGAAGGGAACAACAAACCTAGGAGCTAGTTTACCCTTGAATCTGAATCTCATCACACTCTTGAAAGGAGAAATCTTGAGAAATACTCGATCACCAACCTCAAACTCCAACGGTCGGCGTCTTTTGTTAGCATAGCTAGTGAAGCGATCTTGTGCAGCTAGCACAACTCCATTGTCAAAGCTCAAACAGATGAGACCACTCTTGTCTCATCTTCTCTTCCACTTTCCAAGTAGCTTCCTCTCGGCCATGCTTACTCCATTGGACCATCACCAACAGAATTATCTTATTCCTCAACTGTTTCTCCTTCCTATCCAGAATCTGCACTGGATATTCTACATAGCTCAAGGCAGAATCTAGCTCAACTTCATAAATCCTCAACACATGGGACGGATCTTGCTCATACTTTCTTAAAATTGATACGTGAAAAACATCATGTATCGCTGCTAACTCATCAGGCAGCTGCAATCTATAAGCCAATTGTCCAATCCTCTCAACAATCTCGAAGGGAACAACAAACCTAGGAGCTAGTTTACCCTTGAATCTGACTCTCATCACGCTCTTGAAAGGAGAAATCTTGAGAAATACTCGATCACCAACCTCAAACTCCAACGGTCGGCGTCTTTTGTTAGCATAGCTAGTGAAGCGATCTTGTGCAGCTTTCATTCTACTATGAATCAATGAAATCTGATCTCCCATGTGCTGCACAAACTCAGGGGTCGAAAGCTGTTTCTCACCAACCTCTTCCCAACAGATCGGAGATCTACACTTACGACCATACAACGCTTCAAATGTTCCCATCTCGATAGTCACTTGGTAGCTGTTGTTATAAGATAACTCAACCAAGGATAAGGAATCCTACCAGCCACCACTGATATCCATCACCACTGATCGCAGCATATCTTCTTTAAAGTCTGAATTGTCCTCTCAGATTGACCATCTATCTGGGGATGATAAGCGGTACTCATAGCCAATCTCGAACCCATAGCTGCTTTCAAACTCTTCCAAAATCGAGATGTGAATCTTGGATCTCTATCGGACACTATCGAAACAGTGACTCCATGCAATCTAACCACATGGTCAATGTACAGTTTTGCCATTTTCTTCATCGAACACCTCACATCATAGGGAATGAAATGGGCTGACTTCGAAAGTCTATCAATCACCACCCAAATCGCATCGCATCCCCTACTCGATCGAGGTAAATGAGTCACAAAGTTCATGGAGATGTTCTCCCAATTCCACCGAGACACTTCTAAACTTTGTAACAATCCGCCAGGTCTTATCCTTTCGGCCTTGACCTGCTGGCAATTTAAACATCGAGCAACAAAACCAAAAATGTCGCTCTTCATGTCTTCCCACCAGTAGTGAGATTTCAAAGAATGATACATCTTTCTCTCGCCCGGATGTACACTATATCGACTACAATGGGCTTCATTCAGAATAGTCTCTTTCAAATCTATCAGGTTCGGAATTACCAATCTACCACGAAACCTCAAACATCAAATCCTTGAGCAACTCCATCCAACGACGCTGTCTCATATTTAAATCGGACTGGGTGAAGATATACTTCAAACTCTTGTGGTCGGTGTATACCACAAACTCCTCACCATACAAGTAATGAAGCCAGATTTTCAGGACAAAAACAATTGCTGCCAATTCCAAATCATGAACGGGGTATCTCGTCTCGTGGGGCTTCAACTGTCGAGACACAGACGCAATCACATACCCGTTCTGCATCAGAACACATCCCAACCCACTCAAAGAAGCATCGGAGCAAACAACAAAGCCTCCCGATCCAGATGGTAAAGCCAACACAGGAGCAGTAGTCAACTTCTCCTTAAGTGTCTGGAAACTCGACTCGCATTCATCTGTCCAAACAAATTTCCTATTTTTCTGAGTCAACTGCGTCATCGGCCTTGCTATCGAAGAAAAATTCTCGATGAAACGCCTGTAATAGCCGACCAAACCCAAGAAACTACGGATCTCCAAAACATTCCTAGGTCGCTCCCATTTAAGAAATTCTTCGACCTTACTAGGATCCACTGAATTCCTTAAGCATAGATGACATGACCCAAAAAGATCACTGTATCCAGCCAAAATTCACACTTGCTGAACTTGGCATACAGCTGCGAGTCTCTCAACTTCTGCAATACCAATCTCAGGTGCTCCTTATGCTCTCTGAAACTCCTCGAATACACCAAGATGTCATCTATGAAGACAATCACGAATCGATCGAGATACTCGCTAAAGACGCGATTCATCAAATTCATGAAAACAGCAGGGGCATTCGTCAAGCCAAACGACATCACAAGAAACTCATAATGCCCATATCTCGTCCGAAAAGCTTTATTCGCTACATCAGCGTCTCTAATTCGCAACTGGTGATAGTCAGAGCGCAATTCAATCTTCGAGTATACGGCCGATCCTTGCAACTGATCAAAAAAATCATCAATCCTCTGCAACGGATATTTATTCTTGATCGTCGCTTTGTTCAATTGCCGAAAATCCACGCACATCCTCATAGATCCATCTTTCTTCTTTACAAACAAAATCAGAGCTCCCCAAGGTGACATAATCGGCCTGATGAAGCATTTCTATAGAAGATCTCTCAGCTGATCCTTGAGTTCTTTCAACTCAGCTGGCG
>KV020210.1:0-20076 GCA_001598015.1 Dorcoceras hygrometricum | reverse complement strand
ATACCAAAAAGAGCCGGGTTCTTGTAATTCCGGTTGGAGCCAGGCACAAGTGCCAGCAAGGTATTCGCTTTGAACGCCCTAGGTATGTCGAATTATGAATTCCTTTTTCGTATTGATCGTCTCCCGGCTTTTATTCATTGTTCTTCCGCTCTCGCCGGGGGGCGGATCCGGATCCACAACATGTTCATCAAATCCATGAAGATCGCTGGGGAATTCGTCAGGCCAAACGACATCACCAAGAACTCGTAATGGCCATAACATGTCCGAAATGCAGTCTTGGAGACGTCCTCCTCTCTAACACTCAACTGATGGTAGCCAGACCTCAAATCAATCTTTGAGAAAACCGAAGCTCCTTGTAGCTGATCAAATAAATCATCTATCCTCGGGAGTGGGTACTTGTTCTTCATGTAAATCTAAGTGCATGACTAGGCGTCTAACTCTTAAACTCCTAAGGTAAAACTAATGCAGAAATAGAACATGCATCATGCGAAAATATGAATTGTAAGAACCTTAAAAAACTTACAGACTTTCAGTGCAACTTCCGAGCTCCACGCAGCAGGATAGTACCCCCATTAGAACGGGTTGCCTTGGGAATAATGCATAAAATCTTATTTTTCGGAAATTTCTGTTTAAAAATAATAAATTTTTTCTTAAAAAGTATGAGAGCTTAAAACTTTCAAATAATTTCCATCTCGATCGTCCCTAGTCTCGTCCATGCGTCCAGAACTCAAAAGGGCTAAAGACATAACATGCATGTCATGAAACATTAAAACCATCATGCAATCACATAAAATAGCATATAATTTCTAAAATAATTTTTCCCCTAGTCATGCACTCATTTCCACGTAATTAGGATTTCTGGTGTCACAACAACATATTAGCTAGTTCCTCGAGGACTGATCTACCAACCTACCGATGTGATTGTCTGACATGGTGGCAGATCATTGGCCATGCGAAATTCGGTTACATCAATTGGCGGCGTCTGTGTGAGACGATAGAATAGAAGATAAAATAAGAACAAGATGTCACCTAAGAGAAATAGACTTCCGAAAATGGGAGAGACCAGCAATACCAAGAATCTGGCTTAAGGACAAGGGAAGTAGGGTCTTACAGCCGTTCAAATTGCACAATTGGTAGCAGCCACCATAGAGAAGATACTAGACAATCGACCTGAAGCAAACTCTTCACAGACCCACAACCGGAAGAGATTAGAAAACTTCGAGAAGAAATTTCTCGTTTAAGAGAAAATAACTTAGAGCCCCCACATCCTTCCACTCGGGAGGTCCCCTTCTCGGTGGAAGTACTAGCTGCGGAGCTCCCAAAAAATTTTAAGTTGCCAAACGTAGGAAATTATGACGGAACTAGGATCCTGAGGAGCAGCTGTCTAGATTCGAAAATGTAGATCTACTCCACAAATATGCTGATCCCATCAAGTGCCGAGTCTTCTCGACCACTTTGGTCAGATCAGCACAACAATGGTTCAATCTCCTCCCTGTCAGGAGTTCATGATCTTCTGAGACTTCATCTAGGCATTCATCCATCAGTTCTCTAGTAGCAAGAAGCATCCCATGACAACATTAAATCTCTTCAACGTAAAACAGAAGGAGAAGGAGAGCCCTTCGGAGTACATCCCAAGTTTCTATATAACTATAATTAAGGTGCCCTCTGTCACCCTGGACTTGCTGATTGGAGCGTTTTCTCAGGGATTGCGAGAGGGTGATATCCTTTAGGTCTTTATACCCCCTGGTATAAAGACCCCCAAAAATGTTTAATGAGCTCTTGATCAGGGCAGAGAAATATGTGAATATGGAGGAGGTACAGTGCATGCGATGAGTTGACACTGGGCACCTTTAAGGCCCAATAGGGAGTCTTGAGTCAAGAGGATGCTCCCTAGACCCACTCGATAGGAATCTCCCTTTCTATTAGGACAATTCTCAGCTCAGACGCCTTTGAAGATGAATAAATCCCGAGCTCTAGAGATCTGTGAGGAGTGAATATTGGTACAGAGACCTCGGGGGAGCGATGGGGGCCCAAGGAATCTCAATTCCGACAGGTTCTGTGACTTTCAAAAAGGACTATGGGCACACCACAGTGGAGTGTCGGAATTTGGATAAGGAACTAGAACACATTATTCAAAATGGTCCTGACGTCCCAACTATACTGGTTGGGGGTGGACCACCACAACCTCAAAATAGAACTCGGGGGATGGAGGCTGGAAATGGGATGGGAAAACACTCAGCTGGGGTAGGACTGACCAGGGCCAGAGTTAAAACCCTCCCCAAAGGAAGCCTCATTTGCCTCAGCCTCGAGGATATGTTCATATGATCTCTGGTCTCTGGAGGACCTACTGACGGGGACTCCAATCATGCGAGGAAGGCCAAATGTCGACCCATGGAGAGTATGGAGCTGGAAAAGAGGTACTCAGGCCTTAATATCTCATTGGGCCCTGAGGACATACAAGGAGGGGTCGATACTCATAATGATGTCCTCATGATCCAAGCCATGATTTCTAATTATGAAGTGGCTTGCGTCTTTGTCGAATCCTATAGCTCGGTGAATGTACTCTTTAAAGGTGCTATGGAAAAAATGGCCCTTGGGGAGTATTGAATGGAACCAGTTCAAACCCCTCTATTCAAGTTCACATGTCATGCATTGTGTCCGGTGGGAATCGTTCATCTACCTCGTTTTCTTGGTCCGGAGGATTGAATAATACTAGGATCGTCAAGTTCACTGTGTTAGACCCTCCTTCCTATGTGATATTGGGAAGGCCCGCCATGGCCGCCATCATGGTTGTGGCCTCCGCCCTGCACCATAAAATTAAGTTCCCTATGGGCAGTGCTGTAGGGGAAGTTGTTGGGATCGAAAGGTGGCCCAAAAGTTCTATTTGGAAGAGGTGAGGGTCGAGTAGAAGGCAGTAAAAGCCCAACACCACAACCATCCACAAAGTGGAGGGGGTAAGCATGTACATTTAATCGAGGAGTTTTTTCATCCGACAACTGAAGAATATTTGGAAGAGGTAAATATGTTCCCCCAACCGGAGTTGTGAAGATCACCTGTATTCTCCCTGGAACTCTCAAGGCACAGCTCATCCAGTGCCTGGAGACGAATAAGGATGTATTTTCCTGGTCTCCATATGATCTAAAAGGTGTACGAAGAGATGTTATGGAGCATAAGTTGAGTGTCTCCTCAAGTTTCCGACCTTCTGTCCAGAAGAGGAGGCAGTTCGGCCCAGAGAAGGATGGTTGTGGCCTCCACCCTACAACATAAAATTAAATTCCTCATGGGCGGTGCTGTAGGGGAAGTTTTTGGGGACCGGAAGGTGCCCAGAAAGTTATATATGGAAGAGGTCAGGGTCGAGCAGAAGGCATTCAAAGCCCAACGTCACAGCCATCCGAGAATTGTAGGGGGCGAGCATGTACATTAGTCAAGGAGGATTTTCAGCTGACAGCTGAAGAAGAGGAGGAAGAGGTAAATATGGTCCCCCAGCCGGAGTTGGGAAGATCTCCTGGACTCTCCCTGACACTGTCAAGGCACAGCTCATCCAGTTCCTGGAGAGGAATAAGGATGTATTTTCATGGTCTCCATCTGATCTAAAATGTGTACGACGAGACGTTATGGAGCATAATTTGAATGTCTCCTCAAGTTGCCAACCCGTTGTCCAAAAGAGGAGACATTTTGGACCAAAGAAAGATGTCGTGATCAGATGCCAGGTCGGGGAATTGTTGAAAGCGGGTCATGTTCGAGAAATACATTTCCCTACCTAGTTATCTAATGTGGTGCTGGTTCCAAACGCAATAGGAAAATGGCGCATGTGTGTTGACTTCCGGGATCTGAATAAAGCCTGCCCTAAGGATTGGTATCCCTCTTGAGGATAGATCAACTCGTTGATTCCACCGCTGGTCATGAATTACTCTGCTTCTATATGCCTATCAAGGATATAACCAGATCGCCCTGGCCGAAGAAGATCAAAGCAAGGCTAGCTTCATAACGGCGGATGGGACACTCTGTTACGCTGTCATGCCCTTTGGGTTAAAAAATGTTGGAGTCTCCTACCAGAGGCTCATGGAAAAAGTGTTTTGGGATCAGATCAGGAGGAATTCTCGAAGTCTACATAGACGACATCCTAGTGAAATCTCGAGCGGAGAACTACTTTGTATCTGATGTTGAGGAAACTCTCCGTGCACTTCGAGAGTGTCAAGTTAAGTTAAACCCTGCAAAATGTGTGTTTAGGGCTCGGACGAGAAATTCTTTGGGTACATGTAACTCACCGGGGAATTGTGGACAAACCTGAAAAGGTGCATGCTCTTCCTCGATGTTGTCAGGCCCAGTGATCATAAAACAGAAATAAGCACACAATTAGCACTAAAATGCGGAAGCTTAAAAAGTGGTTAAAATTTTTCATTGGTGTGAACAGAAAATACGTTCTTCAAAATATTCGCGTGCTTCAAATACTGACTTTGATTTAAAAGTCAACAGTAAAAACAACATCATCTCATCAATCAAATATTTATATATGAAAATCAAATAATAGAATCAGAAGTAGAACAATTACACAGGACATCCCCTAGCAATGACTCGATACAATATATACATAGCTGGGACACTCAACGTCTATGGGGCTCCATCAGCTGATGCATCACTCGGACCAGCTCATCTACCTGAAAAACTTGCAATGGCCAAACACACGACCAAATAAATTCCAAGGGAAAACAAATGAGGTCAAAACTCGGTACGAAGAGCAATCACAATACATTAGTCAAATACAATATGCAATATAACATGTCGTGGAATGCATGAGAGGTACAACAAATCATCGGAAATCAAAGCACAGCGACTCAGCTGGAAATCATAGATCATAGTAGCCACAACGCATGTGAGAGTATGGGTGCTACCCTGTCGTTCTTACATGCAGTACCAGTAGCACAAACATCAAGCTCAACCCAACTAGTGCCTTTCAGATCTTTGAGGGTGGGAGCTACCCATTGGTCCTCATGGCGAAATAGACTCGTAGCGGGGAGTCGAGGATACGGGAGCCAGCCGACACCTCATTTTATTTTTCAAAAACAACATACTATTTTACTATTCAAAAACATCAACAATCGTTTCTCAAAGGATTCAGGTTCCACATGATATGTATGTATGCAATGCCAACAACAAAATCAAAGAGCAGCATACAACATAAGAACAGAACAGCAAATGCATCATCATGCAACACATGACTTGGCAACTCAGCACATAGCCACAGACAGCTACGACAACTCAGCACACAGCTGCGGTTCAACATCAGCAGAGACAGGTATATTCACATGTGAGGACTAGAAATTGTTAAGTACGATTTATTAGCTAATCAGATTTGGATCGGGATTAGTTAATTGAGTTTCTGATTATCGGGTTTTCAGATGTGAGGATTTGGTGATTTCAGAATTTCAGATTTCAGTGAAATCTGGATATTCAGATCTGTCCCTCGCGTGTTTGCGTGAATTGCCGTGAGCAGGGAGTGAAACGATGTCGTTTGAGGTGCTAATCAGTTTTGGCGTTGCGAGAGGTAATACGATGTTGTATCGTGTTTTCAGATTTGACGCTAGTGAGTGAGATCTGTTTAGCGAGCGTCTATTTGGTCAAGTTTGGATGAGTGTTAGCGGGATCTGTTTTGAGAGCGGGACCCCGATGCTATGTCGTTTGGTTTAGTAGCATGACACCGTTTTGATTAGAAGTGCGTGTTTTGTTTGGAGAGTCAGATCTGAGATAGCGTAGTCAGATGTGGATTATAGCTAATGCAAGATTTGAGGGACTTCTGTTTTAGCTATGAGATTTGGATTAGTAGGCGGTTGACTCCTACTGTAGCTTGGATCTGGGGATTTAAATTAAGTTTCGACCAACACTTAGAATATTTTCGAACCTAATATTTCTTATCTTCATCCCCGATAACCCTCGATTGGTACTGTTTATCCGAACCCTATTTCCGTTGATTGTCGTCGTTTTACGCCGCCGTTTGGAGCAAGATTGGTAGAGCTGAGCTCGTCTTCTCTAGAGCGTTCGATTGGTACCAGTTTGGAGACTGGAGTCGTCGGATTTGAGGAGCGTGAAGTTGTTGCAGTGTTCGTGTGTCTTCGTGATTGTTGAACCGTAGTTATTCTATTCTTTAGCAGCTTTGGGTAAGTGATTTCTTTCCATTTTAAGCTTCGTTGAGAGCTGAAAGGTGCTCTGTAGAGTGAAGGTAGCTGAGTGAGCTGCTACTAGGGAAGTATACTTGTGCTGGTTGCTGCGTCCTTGTTTTTGTAAGATCTGTTGAGGTAGAATCTGAATT
This sequence comes from Dorcoceras hygrometricum, assembly GCA_001598015.1. NCBI lineage: Eukaryota > Viridiplantae > Streptophyta > Magnoliopsida > Lamiales > Gesneriaceae > Dorcoceras > Dorcoceras hygrometricum. The sequence goes on along the minus strand of KV020210.1, from coordinate 13,769 downwards.
GAGGTACGAATTGAGCTAGATTTTAGCAGCTTTGTTATCAGCTTTGGGATATTTACTTCGTGTATTAGCTGCTGTGCTTTGTGTTGATTGTGTGCTGTTTCTGTGCTCATATCTGTTTTGTGCGTGAGATATATGTATGATTTTAAGCATGCATCTACTGTGCATTCATGCATACATATTGAGCCTGATTCATTTGAGAGATGAATTCCTTTGCACGTTGTGATCGGCCGGCTGAGTCGTCGCGCCTGAAAGGTCCAATGCTGTTGTTGATGTGGTTGCCGGCTTAGTCGTCGTGCCTGAATCCCACACTGCCTTGTGATGGTCGGCTGGTCGTCGTACCTGAAGATCACAAGATGATGATGATTGATGAGATCTGCACAGCTGAGTCGTTGTGCTCTTCTTTTTGCCTACTGATGATTCTTGGTAGCCCTGTTCATGCATTTCACGATTGAGATATTGCATTGTCTGAGATGATAGATGCTTTTATTGTGCTCTTCGTACTGAGGTTTGAACTCGTTTATTTTTCCTGTTTTGGGCTGCCTTGGTCTGTATTGGCTTTGGCAGGTTCTTCAGGTAACCAGGCTGGACAGATTGGAGTTTCAGTTGGTCGATCCCCTTTTTGATTTGAGTCCCAGTGGTATTGATATATTATATTGAGCCAGGGGATGTCCCGTGCCTTTATTTATTTTGGGATTTGTAGTTGATTGACTACTTGTTTTATCGTATGTTGTATGAGTTTTGAGTTAAACTCTTATTTTGTGTATGAATGTATTTTGAATGATATTGGATCAGGCTCATATTCGAAAATTTTTAGCCCATATTTTTATGATGCTTCCGCATAATTGTGACTAATTATTGTATTAGCGCACCGGGCCTGACATCACATGCCTATCTCAAAGCTGTAATAACAAGCTCAATTCGTACCTTGTTCAGATTTTACCAAATACCTCAACTCAAAGCTCACGGCTGAAATAGATTACACGCACACTATCCTGCCAGCTCTCGGCCAATAGCTCAGGGCTAGAAACTCATGGAAAAAACCACAAGAGAGTTGCAAACCTGTACAACATCTAAGACATCAGCTAGAGTTCCAGCTCAAACAGCTCACCGCCGAAGCTTCAAAATTCAGCTAGCCTAAAAATCAATCTCATAATTCAAAACCCAGCTCAACACATAATGACCAAGGGTCGAAAAAACACTTAAAACCTCAGTTACCTGAAATGAAGCTCAACTCGATCGGACATCGCAAAATATAGCTCACGAAGCTTCTCTTTGACTTCCTCAGTTTTGCCTCTTCACTACTCCAAACTAGTACACAAATGTCGAGCTTGAAGAGAGGTTTCCAACCATAGTATCCTCGCTCAAAACTGATCGATCAATCTCCGGTGATCATGAAAATACCAAGTCATGAACAGTGTATCGTCGAGTGTTTCAAGAAAATATCTATCGAACACTAAGGAGGTTATAAGGTTTGTGAGGTCTAAAAATGACTAAGTGTTGGTCAAATCCTATTTATACTACTAAATGCCCCGATCTGATCTACAGTACCTTCGGACCAGCTTAGACCTCCACTGTACCAGCTTAGGCATGCACACATACCAGATCGCACACTCAGATCAGATCATGCATCGTATCATATCACACACTCAGATCAGATTGCACATTGTATCATATCGTGCACCAAGCTCAGCTCGGAGCTAACAGATCAGATTGTGCTTCATGCACAGTAACCTCAGATCACACTTACTCAGATCACGTATCGACCAGATCACGCTCACAGACAAAGGTCAGCTCTAGCACGCTAAACAGCTCTCATGCACACTCAGCTCTCGCGCGCCCTCCGGCACAGGAGAATAAGATAAGCTCACACCAAATATGACCAGATGGAACAGTTCACACCATGCAGAATAGAATCATATCACATACTGGTGAAATCACGCACACCATCAGCTCTCACCCGATACGAAAGTCCCCAAAATTTTTCACCACAACTTTTCTTCGCCATCAGCTTTCGCCCAAGCTGATTTAAACAAACAACACAACACAATGTCCCTCTACTCAGTTCAGAACGTTGCATAACTCCCAATGATGAATCTAGTCTATGCCCTACTACTCAAACTGATATCAGCTCAGCTCTCACAATCTAGATCAGGTTGCACGCTCAGACCAGCACGGAGCATTCAGCTCAGCATACGGTCTCCAGGACAGTACGTGCTACTTGGATCAGCACGCACCTCAACAACTCAACTTAGGGTACTCTATTCAGTATGCATCACTCAGGTCAGCTTGCGATTCCCTATTCAGCTTACGACAACCAAAAAAATTCGTGATACTATTAGATTGCAGCGCACATACTTGGAGCAGCTCGCAATGGTCAACTCAGCTCGCGACGATCAACTCAGCTCGTGATCTCAGATTAGCTCACATCTCCTGTTCCCTGCAAAATGATACTTCCTGAATCGCTATCAGCTCAGACCGCTAGATCGAACTCTCTTGCACTACATCAACAAAGTCTTAGCTCACAAACTCAGCATGGCTAAACACAACACAGTACTTACCTGTCAGCTTGCACCTGATCTGGTCCAAAATCAACCAGCTCACAGGATGATACTTCGGACCATCTCGTATAACCACACCATGAAGCTTCTAAGATGAATCTATCATTCTCGTCCAGTGTACTCCAAACTGAAATCAGTTCTCCACCAAACTCTAGTCAGTTTACAGTTCTAAGATCAGCACAGATCACCCGATCAGCTTGCACCAGTGCTGACCTAAACTGAAACCGAAAGATCTTTCACCATCAGCTTAGCACGGAACACAAGATCATCTTGCATCTGAGCTGATCCATCTCAACCGATAAATTTCTAAGCTGAATGATATCGACTAATATACCACTAATCTGAACTGCTTAAGGCACTAATTACCTTGGCTAATTACAGTCCTCACATTCTCCCCTCCTTAAAAAGATTTTGTCCTTGAAGTCAAACACAACAGTCCGCACAAACAAAATAGATCACAACAAAGACTACCAAAACGAATCACAACTGATGCAACCAGATCACAAAATAGATCACAGACCAAACACCAACAAAACACCACAGAATTCATGGAAGAAATCAGTACTGAAAAAGATGAGGCCACGCTTGTCTCATCTCGGCTGCCATTTCACAGGTAGCCTCTTCTCTTCCATGTTTACTCAACTGCACCATAACGCAAGGTATGATCTTATTCCTCAGTTGTTTCTCCCGAAACCTCACTGGTTAATCAAAGAAGCTCAGGTCTGGTCCAACTCGACTTCATCGATTCTCAACACATGGAAAGGATCTGGCTCATATTTCCTTAGCCTTGACACATGAAACTCATCATGCATCGATGACAACTCAACCGACAACTGCAATCTGAATGCCAAAGAGCCAATACGCTCGATAGTCTCCCACGGACCGATGAATCGGAGCTAACCTACCCTTCATTTTGAATCTCATCACACTCTTTAAAGGAGAAACTCACCAAAACATACGATCTCCCACTATAAACCCATCACTACTACTCGCAGCTTATCATCTAAACTATGCATGGTCTGCTCAGATTGGACATCTATCTGGGGTGATAACCTGTACTCATAGACAATCTATATCGCAAATATGCCTACAAGTTCTTCCAAAAAAATGGGAAAGTAAGCCTAAAATCTCCGCCGGACACTAACTACACCGGCACACCATGCAATCTCACCACATGGTTGACGTACAGTCTCGCCATTTCCTTCATAAAACACGTCATGTCATAGGGAGAAAAGTGGGCTGAATTAGGCAGTCGATCTACCACCAACCCAAAGAGCATCAAGACCTTGGCTCGAATGAGGTAAATGGGTAACACATTCCATAGAAATGTGCTCCCGATTCCATTGGAGCACCTCTAAACTCTGAAGAAAACACCAGGTCTCATCTTCACAGCCTTGACCTGTTGGAAATTCAAGCACCAAGCTACGGATCTGGAAATATCGCTCTTCATGCCTTCCCACCAGTAGTGAGATCTCAAGGCATGGTACATCTTTTTCTCACCCGGACTCACGCTGTGACTAATTCAATTTGTCTCTTTCGGGATGGTCTCCTTCAAATCGATCAGGTTCGGAACCAACAGTATCCCTTGAAACCTCGAACAATCATCCGTAGCAACGGTATACAGATTCGATTTACCTGATTGGGCTTTCAACTTCAACTCATGAATATGCAGGCCAGTCCTCAGCGTTGCTCTAATGTTCGCAACAATCTATGGGTCAACCCGAAATGAATAAATAAAGAATAAATCATCGCCAGGCTGAAAACGCCACATTGAGGTTCCCAAATGCTTGTGAACCTTTGAAATACTCACGCTGCTAGCATCGCAGGCTGAGATTTCCTACTCAAAGCATATGCAACAAGGTTCACTCGCCTAGGCTGGTACTAATCTCTCAAACAAAGTCCTAGAGAAACTCCATCCACTGACGTTGCCTCATATTCAAATCGAACTGAGTGAATATATACTTCAAACTCTTGTGGTCGATGTAGCTCACAATTTGCTCTACATACAAGTTGTGGCCCAAAATCTTCAAGGCAAACTCGATGGCAGCCAACTCCAAATCATGAACGAGATAATTAGTCTCGTGAGACCACAACTGTCAAGACGCATAAGCTAAAACTCGCCCGTTCCGCTTCAACACGCCATCCAAACCACTCAAGGAAGCATCATAGAACCCCATGGTGACATACTCGGTGTATTGAAGCACTTTTCTAACAAATCTCGCAACTGATTCTTAAGTACCCTCAATTCGATTGGCACCAAACGATGAGGAGCTCTAGAAATCGGGATAGTCCATGGCACCACTCAATGCTGAAATCAATATCTCGTCTCGGAGGAAATCTAGGAATCTCATCTAGAAAGACATCAGGGAACTGTCGAACAACAGGAATGTCACCACTCTCTGACCGAGGGTCAGAAGTTGCATCTAAAGTGTACATCATATGCCTTGAGCTCTCGATCAACAACAAGCTAAACATCTCCAAGGAAATCAAATTCGCACCAGCGCAATCTCATCAAACTTAACAACACAACCCATCACTATCTCACGTGACATCAAACTTACACCAGCAGGAGTAGCAACAGACACAACATCACACAAAGGGGTAGAACTCTATTGGTGTCCACGGAGGATCCGGATCATGCTCCCTTGGTGTAGTGGAATTTTTAAAATTTTTGTGCCGGGAATGGTCATACGTGAATAAAATCAATACTAACATGCATAGGATGTTTAGAGATATTTACCTTTGGTACTTAGCGCCCGACTCCAACTATTCCGATTTTACGTGGTAATAGCACTTCAACAGTTGAATCTCCGATTTTTGGCCAAATTATATCCGCAAAAGGTTTCCAAATTCCTTCGCTACCTTGCACTGTAAAGCACAAAGAATTGTAACGAATGGAATCTCCTTGCAAAGATGATCGGAACGGGTTCCGATGGCAGGCGGCGGCGGCGGCGTCGACGTCGAATAGCAACAGCGATGACGGGAGGAGGCCGAGAGTGGAGGGGATAGGAGAGTTGTCAATACAAATTGGTTCAATAATCAAGGGGTTGTTTTTCTCAGTTATGAATCTGTCTCCTCATTTCCATATTTATAGTAGAGGGATAGAGTTTGAGTTGGACAAAATAGAGAATATTCTATTCAACTCAAACAGTGAACATCCGGTTCAACTCAAACAGTAAGCATTTGGTTCAAGTCAAATAGGGAACATTCATTTCGACTCCCTCGATTGTTGTCTCATCATAATCTCAATCGATGATCAGATATCACTGATGTGCTCAGTTTAAAAAACTGATCATTCTGATGCAAAATAAAATTTTCGGGCCACTAAATCTATATATGACAAGTTTACTCCCATTAGCTAAATATGGAAGTCCTACTCCCTTAGCTAATTTTGAAAGTCATACTCCCAACCTTCCTCCTACTATACTATACACATTGAGTATCATATCCGTACGGGAATTGAGAAACTAGTACTTGTGTGACCCTAAATGGTTCATGGATATAGCTAGTCGTGGGTTCTCCTTGTGACTCTAAAAAAATATTTTCGAACTTATCCATTGGACCATAGTAAAACGTCTAGGAACATCGCTCCATAATCCTCTAGGTATCACTGATAGTGTAACCCCCAGAAATCCATAAATCCACAAATATAAAGTTTTGAGGAATCTACTTATGATTATTCTGTTAATCATCTTTCGGCTGATCCAGACGAGCCCAATTTGTTTCATCTTTTAATCAAATCGGTTTGGTTTATATTTTAATTGTTTTTAAAACATAGTAGCACTTTTAAGAAAATATAACTTTAAAAGTATCATGTTTTTCTCATTTTGGCATTAGAATTTTCATATAAAAACTCCCAAACACATCATTCACGAAACTACACGAAGAGGAAAGACATTTGAATCGATGCTCTCTGCAAACAAGAAATCAACCAAAAGTTTTAAACTTTTCAAAGGAACAGATCGTGATTGTGTGATATTCGAGCCAGATAACTCTCTGTAATCGTCGTTGTTGTTAAGGCAAGTAAAGCCTATTTGTTGCTGCACTTTGGAAAACATATATTGTTTCTATTTGCATGTTTGTATGTGTTGAAGATTTGAAAAAATATTTCATTAAGAGTTCTTCAAACATAAGTGAGTTTAAGATGCTTTCTTTGAAGTTTTGATTCAGGAAATTTAGTAGAAAATGTTTTATGATATTCGTTCTAGTGTCTTCCTGAGTTTTCTGGGATGTTCTTCAAGCAGCTTATGCATTTTTGTGCCAGTAGTTTACAAGTAGGTTACTTGTTCTTGTTTAATGGAGTTTTCCTTAGATATTTTCGATTCCTTCAGCTTAAGAAATCTTCCAAGTTGGTAGTTGTTATTGAACTAAGTTCGCGATCTGCTCATTTTTGTCTGAGCTGGGTTCTAGTCACGATACGGTTGTCCAGCCCGCTTTGTGATCCGATTTCATTTGCAGCCCGCTTACGAACTGATTATCCGGTCTGAGTTGACTTTGTTTGACCAACCAGCTCAGAGCTGATTTTATATTCTTAACCAGCACACCAGATCATAATCCAAGCTGAACCAGCTCAGGTCTGTTATGGACTGATAAAGTAATTCTAAGTTTAATTCTTCATTTCTTTAGCTTTGATTCGAAGTTATAACTTCAACCTATTCGTGGTTATACCCATTGCAAGATATAGTTCATCAGCTCAGAGCTCTGCTGCTCTTATTTAGTTTCTGTAGTCCGAGCTGATTTCAGTTTCTTTCTTAAATTGAATTCCGATGAACTCCCAATAGTTTTCGAACATCAAAAGAGATTTTAAGAATATCAGTTCAAAGAAAGTTTTACAAAAAGATTTAAAGGAAGTATATTTCAAAGTGTAAAGTTATTTATGGCAAAGATAATAGACGGTCACATAGGAAGGGTGAGGACGCTGGCTGACAAACCAGTGTGCCCCTTCACATTGGAAGGGACAAGGCTTTATGGTTGACGAACTATTTACCCCTTCACATTATAGTTGGGATTTATTCCGCAGTTCTTGATTTCAGATGATATCTTGATCAAGCGATAATAACCTAAGGAGAGCTTCTGCGCCATAATTCAATAGAAAATAAGAACAGAGCATAGGGTGGTTCAGAACCACACTCAAAGAAATGTTTATGTTACTTCCTTTTAAAGATCCATAAATGTTTTCAGTATGTTTGAAACATGTACATCTATGCTTTCACAGTTTTCAGATTTTAGTATTCAGCTTATCTGTTTATTTCTATCAGATTACGAGTTTTCTGATACAGTAACAGTTATTTTTATGCATGTAGTGCATGCCTTTTGTTATTGCAGATTTACTTGTTGATCCCTAGGCTCACTAGTTTTCTCAAGTGCAGGTGATGAGAATTAAACGGAGCTGGATGGTGCGAGCTGGATCAGATCAGGAGTGTTTATCGTGGACATTCACTTCCGTGCTGTTTTAGTTTCCATTCTTGTTGTGATATGGAAATTATGATACAGCTTTTGAACATTTCCGATTACTTCCTCGCTTATTCAATGTAATCTGAATGGATTTGTATCTTTGGTTATATATAAAGTTCCGCAGTTGAGAAATTCTGTGATAAGAGTTGTAGTATGTTATTACGTATCATGCGATCTGAAATTTTCAATAAGTTTCAAATTAGTCTAGAATAAGATATCATCTTTGAATTTGCATCTTCCCAGTTTATTAAAATAAAAATTTTGGATCGGGGTTTTACAATTGGTATCAGAGCATGGTCTTTGATATAAAAACTTCTTCCAGTCTGAGACAGTTCTCGCCAACCGCTTCTATTATCCTGTTAGTTTTATTTTCATGTTCGAACATATGGTATTTGTTAGATTAGATGCCCAACTAGACAACTTGTGGCGTGTGGGTTTTATTGACTCTTTGTATAACAATCATTATTTATGAAATTCGTATTGTTATATGGCATTCTTTATTTTCATTATGTTATAATGTTAACAATTGTGTTGGATGAAGACCTAGAATGCACCATAGTGTATGTTAGATGTGATAGTGGATATGATGGCTATCATGAAACACATCTAATAGTCACTATGTATTTTGAACATGTTCCTAGTCGATTGGGCCGTCAAAATGAGGATAAGGCCGCCCGAGCTTGAGACTAGCATCTGCGATGTGAAGTACCATGTTTCATTAGTAGGGGACATTGTGATGTTCTGAGCATGCAGATGGATAGTGACCTGGTGATCTATCGAACTACCCTCGTTCGTAATTTCCAAGTGGTTACCATTTATCAAGTGGATAAGTCCGAGTTCTTGGTTTTACCTAGTTCTCACTATTCAAAACGTCATTGAGACTCTACATGATAGGTGCCTCACTTTGACCCGTTTACCGACTCAGTTGGGGTCATTAGGTGGCGGGATTGGGTGAGGTCCCGATGCACATAGGAGTCGTTGCTTCGTTGTCGAGGATTCACCGCTCGCCTTTGTGCGTGGATATCCTATGCTATCTGAGGAGATAATAGTGTGATAAATCTCTGGACAGAGTACTAGATGTGTTTTAGGTAAATGGGTTTACCTAGTAATACGCGATGTCACTATTTGATCTCCGAGATGTATGCATAGTTATTGGATCTCTAGCGACTCTATATTTACCAATGGTCGTTGATCTAATCGGGATATATGTGTTGAAAGGACCGTACTGTACGCTAACCACGACCGATTGGTTCTTGCAGGCACTACCAGTGATACCTAGGGGATCATGGGGCGATGTTGCTAGACGCTTTACCATGATCTGATGGTCAGTCCGAAATTGTGATTTCGGAGTCGCAATTGTTGTGGGCCCACGGTTAGCTGTATCCCTGAAACATTGAGGGCCACACAAGTACTAGTTTCACGATTCCCGCACGGAAACTGAGCTCAATGTGTTGAGCATAGGAGGAGGAATTTAGGGAGTACGACTTCCTAAAAGTCAACAGGGGTCAAATTGCAATTTCCCTAAGGTTTGGCCTAGTTTGACTATCCTTGAAACTTGGAGGGGCTAAACTGCAAGTTTGGACTAGATGGTCTGAAAAATTGTTTTCGCATCATATTACTCAGTTTTGTGAACTGAGTAGATCGGTCCGATCTGATCGGCAATCGGAATTATGATGAAGCCAATGTAATGGAAATGAACCGAATGTTCATACGGGACTGGGCCTGACCCAGGTCCATTGGGCCGGTTCAAGCCCATCATAAGTACTTATACTAGACCTAGGGCTACATGGGAGACACACTTGCATCACAAACCCTACACTAGTAGCCGCCACCCCTCCCTTCTCCCACACTCCTCTCGGCCGCCGCCTTACCTCACACGCCGCCGCCGTGTGCCGCCGCCTTCGTGGTTGGACTCTTTCCGACCACCACGACGAGGAGATTCCGTTCGTGGTAAATTCGTCAGCTCTTCTAGTGCAGACTGACGAAGGATTCGAGTTTCCAGTCGTGGACCGGATTCGGAGAACTACCGCCGCCAACCGTTGAAGTGCCAGTTTTCCTGTGAATCTGGTCGGAGCCAGGCGCCTAGACACCAGCAAGGTAACGCTCTAAAACATCCTATGAATGTTTTATAGCATTTTTTGTTATGTATTGACCGTTCCCGGTGCAATTTTTGAAAACTTTCGCTGCGCCCCGGGGAACGAAATCCGGATCCGCCTCTGGGACAACAGTGGTATCAGAGCTTTGGTTCGGATCTGTCAATACATAAATTGTGCCTATATTGCATCAAGTTTCGAAATTTCACCACCGTGCACGTCGCCGCGCGCAGCGTGCGGCACCAGCGCACTATAGCTGCACGCACGCGCACTGTAGCTGCGCGCAGCGTGCACTACCATGCGCAATGTTGCTGCGCGCAGTGGCCACGCGCTGGCCGACTACCGTGCGCGCTAAGTATTTTGAAAGAACTTAACGTTTTCTTGCAACCCAAATATGAATCCAGAACCTCACGTAAAAACATTTTATACAAGGGAGAATGATTGGTTAGTAGGTAAAAGCACTTGAGTAGGCATGGTTGTCGTGCCAAATCTTATCCTTTTTAAAAGATTTGCTAAAAACTCACTACTACTATTTGATTTGTAAACTTGTTACAATATTTTAAAAAAACATGTCTCCCAACCGAAATCATTTTATTTTTGTAAAGGAAAATCAGACAAATTTTGGTTGTAATATTGTTGATATCTATTTAAAAGTGGGCCTGGTTTATGGCCCGTTCCCACCCCTTAAATTTGTATCCCTATTTGTCATGGCTATTTAATCGTAAATATTAGACTTAGTGGGAGGACAAATTTGAAGATGGTGGAGATGATGATCAAAGATATTGAAGACCGAAGATTTCTAAAACTGGAAGCAAATGTAATTGGATTGCATTGCATAATGCATTTCACCTAGGACTGGACCTAGGTCCGTGCTTGGAAACCACGAACCGCATAGCTCTCGCTTATCGATCATCCCAAACTTTATATGCGATATATACCTGTTGAATCCGCGTTTTAAATTGTGATTTAAAATTAATGAGACCAAATTTCAAAATTAAAATCCCTCATTTTAAATATGATTTAAAATTAATATCAAGATTAAAAGTTTCATGGTTATATTCGATAAGATCATGAAGCCAAGGGAAATTAAATTTGTTTAAATTTTCCTACCTTCCATGAACAATGAGTGTACGTCGATGCTACCCGCATACATGGAGCGGCTCATATTATTGAGGGGGTTATGTATGCCGGAAAGCTGTACACGTCATTGACACTCGCTGTGAGTTGGTTGGAACTCCCTTTAACATTGGCTCATATTATTGGGGACGTTAAGGGGACCGTCCTTCACAACTCAACATTGATGGGTCATCTTGACACGTGATAGTAATCGGCTTCATATTATTGGGCCCTTACTGGACGTGAGGTAAATACATGGAGGTTGCACCTGGTGCAATTGGACTCTACCTTTCAACGGTCATGGTTGGTTGATATTATTCGGGACCATGGTTTCTTGATTGGACTCTGTGTACCCACTAAGGAAACTTGCTTTCTCGATTTCATTAGAGGTTGGTGAAATCGTTAAAATAGTGGGAGGGTAATTCATAAAACTAAACGACCTTGTTTTATGTCTTAGCGTTTTTCATGAATAATTAGTAATGCATGTCTGTTTTTCTTTTCAGTATAAACTGCTCTTATAATGTCTTCGATCAAAAATTCACTTGCTGCTATACTGGATAGCAACAAGTTCACTGGTCTGAACTACCAAGACTGGCTTCGAAACCTCAATATTGTATTGGCTTCGGAGAAACTTCTCTACACGTTAGAGAAGAGCCATCCGAAGGAAGCCCCTGCCGATGTCAGTCCTGAGGAGCTGACAAAGCTGAAAAAATGGTGGGATGACGAGCTTAAGACACGATGCTATATGATGGCATCGATGTCTAACAAAATGCAGCGACGTTTCGAGAAGACGGTGTATGCTGCTGACATACACCTTCATCTCAAAGAGCTGTATGGGGAGAACTCTCGGACTGAGAGGTTCACCACTGTCAAGGAGCTCATGACGAGCCGCATGCGCGATGGTACTTCGGTCCGCGAGCATGGGGTTCGTATGATTGGGCCCATTGAAAAACTGGTGGGCCTCGATATCACTCTTCCACATGAGCTGTCTGTGGATCTGCTTCTCCTCTCACTTCCTGCTGCATTTGACCCCTTTGTGGTCAACTTTAACATGAACAAGCTGGAAGCCACCCTTGAAGAGGTGCTGAACATGCTTGTAGTGTTTGAGGGGACCATAAAGAATGACAAGCCCGTCCTCCTTTTGGGCTCTTCTTCCTCTGCGAAGAAGGGGCCCAAACGCAAGGGTAAGAAGCGTTCTGCCCCTGCGAAGGAGGAAAAGCCCACCAAGAAGCCAAAGGCAAAGGCTTCAAAGCCAAACAAATCTGACGATGTTTGCCACCACTGCCACAAACCTGGGCACTGGAGGAGGAACTGCAAGGAGTACCTCGAGCAGTTGCGAACTGCAAAAGGTATGTTCTACATTGAAATAAATATGTCTCTTAATTCGACTTCTTGGGTACTTGATACCGGATGTGGATCTCATATCTGCAATGATTTGTAGGTAATGACAAGAAGCCGACGTCTTAGAGAGGGTGAGACTGTTGGTGTAGCCACGGCGGATCCGGATCATGCCTCCCGGCGAGGCAGCGGAAGAACAAAATTAATGCCGGGAGACGATCAATACGATAAAAACAAACACAAATCTATGACATTCATAGGGTGTTTAAGATTGCTACCTTGTTGGCAACTTGTGCCTGGCTCCGACCGGTTTCGTAAAGAAAACGGCACTTCACGATAGGCGGCGGTAGATATCATCAATCAGGTCCATGACCGGATGCGAGACTCCTTCGTCAGCCTGTACTAGAAGGCCTGACGAGATCGGCGTGGACGAATTCTCCTCGTCAAGATTGGCCGGAAACAATTTTACGGGAAGCGGCGGCGACGGCGGCGGCTATTGAAGAGAGGAGGGGACGGCTACTTGCTTCTAGGTTTAGGGTTGATAGTAAGTTATGTTTTTGAAGTCTACAAGCCTAATTAAATAGACTTAGTAATAATCTTGGACCGGCCCAACGTGCCCGGGTCCAACGGGTGAACATTCGGTTCACCCCTATCACCGTGACTTCATCATAACTCCGATCGCCGATCAGATCGGACCGATCGATTCAATTTCCAAAACTGAATATTATAATCTGAAAAACCATTTTTCAGAACCCCAGTGTAAAATGACCGTTTTGCCCCTCAACAGCGAGAAATCCAGATTTGACCCCTGTTGACTTTTAGGAAGTCGCACTCCCCAAAATCCTCTTCTCATGCTCAACACATTGAGCTGAGTATCCGTGCGGGATTCTCGAATCCAGTACTTGTGTGACCCTCAATGGTTCAAGGATACAGCTAGCCGTGGGCCCACAACCATTGTGGCTCCGGAATCACAATTTCGGACCTGCCCAACGGAACATGGTAAGAGCGTCTAGCAACATCGTCCCATGATCCCCTAGGTATCACTGATAGTGCCTGCAAGAACTAGTTGGTCGTGGTTAGCGTGGTTAGCGTACAGTTGGTCGTGGTAAATCGAGAGTCGCTATATATCCGATAGCTATGCGTACATCTTGGAGATCGAATAGTGACATCATGAGTGTAACTAGGTAAACACATTTACCTAAAACACTTC
>KV020209.1:0-18779 GCA_001598015.1 Dorcoceras hygrometricum | reverse complement strand
TTTTGGGTTTTCCTTACTGTAATCACGTTCCTTGATTGAGTTCTATTGCAATTCATCAGTTTATTCCTTCATCTAAATTTCTCTGTTGATAATTCCTAACATAATATTCTACACGTCGTCGAAAAAAACACATGCATACCAGAATGTGAATATTGGAGATGACAGTAACTTCTGGATGGACTGGAAGTCAAAAATGGACCTGGAAAGGATCAGAAATAGATGTTGTAATGGAACAGCATTTGAGTCAAACAATTAGGTGAATTTCCACAAAAAGACAAAGTTGATATTAATTTCAGAATTTCACATTTCCCCCATAAAGTTTTGTCATTCCCTATCAGAGGATATTATGGAATGCACAATCATTTTTGTAGAAATATGGAAAAAAACAGTAAAATACATAGCCCATATAATTTGAAAAGAGCATACTTCATCAATTTGACATATTCGTCGGCTGAATCAAAAACATCGACATCAAACTGCCCCTCCGGACCAGCAAAGCTAGTCAATCCTACGGTTGAGATATCCACCTGTAATGTGTTCAAATGTCAAGAGAAATTTTTAATTCATCAAATTTTAAATCTATGTGTGTGTGCATGTTTGTACACGAGCGTCTGTATGCACAAATTGATATGAATTCAAAGAATTGTTAATACATCTGGCAGGTCTTCAGTGATAAAGTACTCAAATGTTGTTACGGGCTCAAAAGATATAGATACACACACTGAGTTAGATAGGCCCAAGCCCAAGATATCTAAGGTGTATGTTAGAAGGCCCACGGCCCAACAGGAAGTTGTTAAGAAGCAGGAGCAGGGAAGAAACAGGCAGTTAGTTGGTTAGCACTAGCTTAGGCTAGGGAGTACAGGAAATGTTCCCTGGGTGGGTGAGGTCACTCTTGTAATCACGTTCCTTTGCATGTTCTGTTATTGAAATTGAATAGAAATTCCCTTCTCTTTTACTCTACTGTTTCTGCTCCTAACATCTGGTCCGACCTGCCGGATCACGAAGACGGCGCGAGGATGGCTGCAACACGTTCAGAATAAAAAATGGAGATCCTGGAGAAGGCAGTGAGTGCAGTACAGGGTAACATGAGTGAAATACAGGAACACATGGGCAGCCTCGCCAGGGCTCTAGCAGGAATGGCAGAATCTCAGGCGAGGATGGAGGAGGCGCAGGCGAGAATGGAACAGTGGGTTAGTACCAGGAAGACGAAAGAAGAAAAAGCAGAAGGAGAAAGGTACATACCGAACAGGAGGTACACAGGGGAGATGGCGACAATAACGTGTTCCCGGTTGAGGAGGAGGAGACCCGGGGATCCAATAAAGATTCGAAAACTAGCATAGATACAGAATTGCGGCACTTACGATTCCAGGTTTTGATGGGATAGACCCGCGGGGGTGGCTTGGAAAGGCTGAGCAATATTTCGAGCTACACGACACGCCGATGAATAATCGATTAAGGTTAGCGCATATTCACATGGATGACCCGACTTATCATTGGTTCCAGTGGCTTCGTATATTTGCCTGAAGATCAATGCCTTGACTTCTTCCTAAGTGGACTTCGCGAAGATATTAGCAAAAGGATTCGAATCCATGAGCCTCGTACCATTATGCGAGCCATGGACCTCGCGCCGGCGATAGATGAAGAGATAATTGGCTACTCTGGGTACTATCGTTCAAGGCCCTCGGTGGGAGATGGAGGGGGCAATAACAGGGCCAGATCTTACATGGGGACGGGTGTTAGGGGGAGGTGATGAGTTATGACAGGGGTCGACCCAGCCCAATTACAACAAGGCCCACCCAACAGGAGATCCAGCAAGAGGCCCAGAGTATAGGGGCCAGTATACGCCTCCGACGGAGACTAGACGATCAAACACAGGGGGGCCCTTTCGGAGGAGCTAGCAAACGAGAGGAGATGAAACGCGATGGCCGAATTCTCTCACAACAGGAATACCAGAAAAGAAAGGAAAAAGGGACTGTGTTTTCGATGTGGTGAGGCTCTCTCTCCTCTTCACAAGTGCGCATACAAGCTTATTCAGGTAGCTTTGCTAGAGAATGAGCTGGAGGGGGATGAGGACCTGGGAGAAGTGTTCGGTGAGGGGGAGGAGGTCGAAGAGGATGTCAAAGAATATGGCACCTTGGAGCTACCGCTATTCTCCATTGGGGGTGTGAGCCAACCGCAAACAATGAAGTTGAAAGGAAAGATTGAAGGGGCTGAAGTGGCAATAATGATCGATAGTGGGGCGAGCCACAACTTTATCTCGCGAGCCTTGCTCATGAAGCTCGGGGTAGGGGTAGATGAGTCGGTGCGTTTTGGCGTATGTCTGGGCGATGGGGGGAAAGTTCAATGTCAAGGGGTTTGTCGCAACTTGCAGCTGGATTTGGGCACTTGCCAGTTGGTCATTACAGGACACCTATTCGATTTGGAGGGCGTTGATGTCATTCTGGGAGTTGAGTGGCTGAGGACCTTGGGAGAGGTGATGCTGGATTGGGGGAAAATGAGGATGCGATTCCGAGAGGGGAACGTGAGATAGAACTAAGGGGGGACCCGACCCTGCAACGAAGCGTGGTGTCCCTCAAATCAATACACAAGCTCACTGAGGTAGAATATTCAGCTACCCTTTTCGCAGTATGCAGAGAGAACTTGAAGGGGGGAGGGATTTGCATTCCAGAATTGAAGGAGCTCATAGAGCAGTTTGATGTGGTGTTTCGGAAGCCGCATGGGTTACCACCTCAACGACATCAAGATCACGCAATATTGATCAAGGAGGGGTGCGGACCGATGCAAGTGCGACCCTCTCTACGCTCATCGCCAAAAGAATGAGATTGAGAAACTGGTTGCCGAAATGCTCACAGCAGGGATCATCCAGCCGAGTAATAGCCCCTACTCAACTCCGGTGATATTGGTCAAAAAGGACGGAAGCTGGAGGTTTTGTGTTGACTACCGTGCCTTAAACGATGCTACAATCTCAGACAAGTATCCAATCCCAGTAGTGGAGGAATTACTGGACGAGCTGCATGGATCTATATATTTCTCTAAGCTCGATTTACGGTCCGGGTATCACCAGATCCGAGTGAGGCCAGAGGATGTGGCAAAAACAGCTTTCGAACGCATCTGGGGCACTACGAATTCTTGGTTATGCCTTTTGGCTTGAAGAACGCGCCATCAACATTCCAGGCGACCATGAATGAGGTTCTGAGACCGTATTTGAGGAAGTTTGTGTTAGTATTCTTCGATGACATTCTGATATATAGTAGAAGCTTGAAGGAACACTTGCATCATTTGAGTTGTGTGCTGGAGCTGTTGCAGGATAATCAACTACTGCTGAATGACAAAAAGTGCTGTTTTGGGTTG
Source organism: Dorcoceras hygrometricum (assembly GCA_001598015.1). NCBI lineage: Eukaryota > Viridiplantae > Streptophyta > Magnoliopsida > Lamiales > Gesneriaceae > Dorcoceras > Dorcoceras hygrometricum. The sequence goes on along the minus strand of KV020209.1, from coordinate 15,428 downwards.
CAAGAAATCGAGTATTTGGGACATGTGATTTCGGCAGAAGGAGTAGCGGTGGATAAGCGGAAAATAGAGAGTGTTGAGTCATGGCCAACGCCATCTAATGTCAAGGGACTAAGGGGGTTCTTAGGATCGTCCGGATACTATAGAAAATTCATTAAGGACTATGGCAAGATTGCTAAACCGTTAACAGATTTGTTAAAGAAAGGGCAGTTCGAGTGGGGGCCGGAAGCCAACTGTGCCTTTGGGGAATTAAAGCGGAGGTTGACAACAGCACAGGTTTTGAAACTTCCTGACTTCAATTCAGATTTCGAAGTTGAGTATGATGCGTCTGGAAAACGGATAGGAGCGGTGCTAGCCCAGGGGGGGCGGCCAGTTGCATATTACAGTAAGGCATTAGCAGCTGCGGCGCTAACCAAGTCCACATACGAGAAAGAACTAATGGCCTTGGTCCTCGCAGTGCAACACTGGCGAACATATCTAATTGGACGGAGATTTGTGGTATTAACTGACCACAAGGCTCTAAAAAACCTGTTGCAGCAAAGGATCACTACTCCTGACCAACAGCAGTGGTTGTCGAATTGATGGGATTTGAATTCCAGATTAAATACAAAGAAGGGTCCCTGAATGGTGCGGCGGATGCCCTCTCTCGACGTCTGGAAACAGAGATCAACAACATTTCAGTGCCTACATGGTTGGAGATGGAGGAGCTTCAATCTGTAGTGAGGAGGGACCCCAAGCTAAGTGAAATTATTGCAAGACTACGCAAGGGCGAAGTGAGCAATTCCCCCTACGCGATGATTAATGAGACATTGATGTACAAGGGGTGGCTGGTACTACCCGCAGGTTCCATATGGACCACCAAAATCATGGAAGAGTGTCACAACTCGCCGGAAGGGGACCATGCAGGAGCTTTTAGGACCCTTCGCCGCATTAACAGTTTTTTCTGGGCAGGAATGAAGGAAGTTTATGAATATGTGGCAGATTGTGCAACTTGCCAGCGTCACAAATATCAAGCCACCAAACCAGGGGGCTTGCTCCAACCTCTCCCCATTCCAGACCTCATTTGGGAAGATATATCGATGGATTTTATCACAGGACTACCTAAGTCACGGGGCTTCGATGTCATATTGGTGGTGGTGGACAGATTGTCAAAATATGGTCATTTCATCATGCTCAAGCATCCCTACACGGACCAGATGATAGCAGAAAGGTTTATCAAAGAAGTGGTACGACTACATGGAGTCCCTCGTTCAATTGTGAGTGACAGAGACTCGATATTCATGAGTAATTTTTGGCAAGAGATCTTTCGCTCACAGGGGACCAAACTCGCAATGAGTTCTGCCTACCATCCAGAATCTGATGGACAAACCGAGGTCTTGAATCGTTGCATAGAAACTTACTTGCGGTGCTTTACTTCTGAACAGCCCCGGAATTGGAGTAATTGGGTACACTGGGCCGAGTATTGGCACAACACCTCACACCACGCTGCTGCAGGGATGTCCCCCTTTGAGGTTGTTTATGGTCGCAGACCTCCCACAATCTTGAGGTTCTTACCAGGGGAGTCGAAGGTGGCGGCTGTGGGTCGAGCATTGAGCGACAGGGATGAGATTCTTCGACAGCTTAAGTATAATTTGGAGCAGGCTCAACAGAGGATGGTCAGGTTTGCTAATGTTCATCGTAAAGATACCTCATTTCAGGTGGGAGATATGGTGTTTTTGAAGCTACGACCACATCGACAACAATCGGTATGTCCCAAAATCTATCAGAAGTTGGCCCCTAGATATTACGGCCCTTTTCCAGTGATTCAGAGGATTGCAGTGTTGCATATAAGCTACAGCTACCAGTGGGGTCAAGAATTCACCCTGTTTTTCATGCTTCACAACTTAAGCCAGCCAGGGGAAAAGTGACTCACACTGCGGATCTACCTAAGGGATTGGAGCAGGATTTATCGGCCAATTATGAGCCAGTTAAAGTGTTAGCACAGAGACACAAGAAGAAAGCTGGAATATTAGTGCCTCAAGTCTTAGTCCAGTGGAAGAACAGCTTGAGGAAGCAACCTGGGAGGATGCGGAGGATTTCTATTCCCAGTTCCCAACCACCAGCCTTGAGGACAAGGCTGAAATTGAGGGGGCAGGTATTGTTACGGGCTCAAAACATATAGATACACACACTGAGTTAGATAGGCCCAAGCCCAAGATATCTAAGGTGTATGTTAGAAGGCCCAAGGCCCAACAGGAAGTTGTTAAGAAGCAGGAGCAGGGAAGAAACAGGCAGTTAGTTGGTTAGCACTAGCTTAGGCTAGGGAGTACAGGAAATGTTCCCTGGGTGAGGTCACTCTTGTAATCACGTTCCTTTGCATGTTCTGTTATTGAAATTGAATAGAAATTCCCTTCTCTTTTACTCTACTGTTTCTGCTCCTAACAAATGTAAAGAGAAAATTGTTTAATTTCTGAAATTTAATATCTATGTGTGTGCATGTTTGTGCACAATCGTCTGTATGCACAAATGGATATGAATTCCAAGAGTTGTTAATACATCTGGCAGGCCTTCTGCGATAAAGTACTCTTTAATTGTAGTAGTGTTCTTGTAGATCTTGTCAGTAGTTCCTTCCAGTGCAGGTCCACCATTCTCCATGTTGTATTTAATTCCAAAATCCTGTTACAGAATGATATAAATATGGATACAAATACGACACATTTTTGTAACATGTAATATTGCAACCATTTGCAGTGAAAGAAACGATATTTTAGATCTATCCCCACATTCCTTCCCTCCTACAATGTTGCATTGAAGACTGAGTCAAAGTATATACTAGCACAGTAAAAGCTCTAATTACAGTGTCAACTTCTTTGGTAAATTATCTCTTCGAGAGCGGACTAGTTATACACCCAACTGGGCATGAGTGATAGTCAATTTATGAATGAAATTTCATGGGATAAAAGTAGAATGTGAACTGAGTTCCAGGCATATTTTCCAGGCACTTCTCCGATGGTTACCATTCTATGCCACTCATTATTATTGCAAACAATTCCTCAATTCCATTTCAGCAATTAGATACTATATTCAAATACGATTATCAGTATTAAACAAAGAGATCCGATATTCAAGATATCGAAGGCTCGAGTATTTGATTCACTATCAATTTGATATTAAAAGCAAAAAAATGGAAAAAATGAAATAACATTCCATATTTTGGTTACATGGAGAGATATTATTCAACATAAAGAGGATTATGTGGCCTGTATGCAAAAAAAATTCATTTGCCTTCCTCATTTTGAAAAGGGTTGATACAATGAATACGGTAGACACCAGAGCAAAATAACAAATTTGCTTTGAATATGCTAAGGTGAAATGGACATGCTTCCAAAAGGTTTCTTTGAAACTATTGATTTCAACTCAAGCGGTAAGTTTTTGTAAACTGTTTCGTAACTTAGTTGTACTACCGTATATTTGTCACCTTCAATGGCAACAAATAAAAGTGCAAAATACTGTTCAATCAGATAGTCATTTCTTCAAATACCAATGATGATAATACATAAATTCAAATTAAATTTGCTTCAAATTAGAGATGATAGTGAAAGAGGCATTAAGATAAATTGGAATAGTGAAGGTGAATGAGCACATTTCATATTTATAATAAGATGGGTGAAAATGAATGCCGTCGGAACTCAAAAGTTTTTAAGAGTTCATGACATATAGTAGTTAATCTGATTATCAAACCATGAGCATAACAGTGCGTGTCAAACGTCACGCTTAGGGAAACAAATCCGAAATCCTTAAATACATTGACTGGAGGGATGACAATGTTTTGGTCTGACAATATCTGTCATCATGAATCCATTAAATGAGTTACATTAAACAGATATCTTTCCATTTCAAAAGTCTATACCTTCAGGACATAAGCGTATAGAAAGTACGGAACATACGGAACATACCTCATTGGGCCCGCCTGGGTTATGGCTAGCTGTCAGTATAAATGCCCCAGTTGCTTTGGAACCCTAGATGTTTAAAAGATTACACTTGTGAAGGTACATAAAAGTTGCAGAAAAGGTTCATGTAGGTTTTTCAAGTTATTGCTTACATCATGGCCTACTCTTTCACGAACAATACAAGATACGGCCGGAGTGGACAGCAATCCATTTTGACCAACCCAGATACGCCTTACTCCACTAGCAGCAGCCATTTTAATGATGATCTATTATTGGGTAATGTAAAGAAAATCATATTATTAATCTCAGTACCAAGGAAAATCATGTAAATTATGAAAAACCCAGACGTAAGACACTTCATTATTATAATAGAAGCAATACATAATCATCATATACCCTATAGCTCTAGAGCGGCACATAGATGTCAAGATCAAATCTCTTGATAAAAAGAGAACAATGGAAGAAAAATTTATTTCTTTAGCCTAGGAAATACTTTCTCGATCTTCTTCAAAGACTTCAAATTAAAGAACATTCAAGAGTGACACTCTCCATCTAATTGTTCCCCTTACTAATCCAAAGTAATGACTAGTAGACAATGTGAGCATGGAACTTGTAGACACAAATAATGAATATCGTAGGATGTCACCAGTGGGAAAAGGGCCAGACATGCAGGCTTTATCTGATACAATTCAACAAAAAAATTATATAATGGTTTCTACTGAAAAAGGCTAAGATGTGTTCGATGATTTGCTTTATTTCATTCTTATATAAAACATTTTCACCAAAACTTGTCCTTCACAGAAGTGTAAATTAAAATATTTAATCTTTACAACTCAAAAATTCATCCCACATCTTCAAACCTCTCACTTCTACATACTTTTGACATATATACTCAATTATTACAACTCAACAACCAAAGAACATTTATGTTAATTATATCACTTAATTTAATGTACAAGATATCTGCAACCGTAATTCTAGATTTATAAAAAACTCTGACAAATCTAACCTTGTATTCAAACAAGAGCAAAAGAACTTACATATAAATTATACAGAACTTTCGTTGACCTCAATAATCACTACCCAATCTATATTACGATCTTAATCGCAACAGAGTAGAAATTCACACAATTGAGCAGAAAGATGAATTGTATATTGAATTGAATCAAGGATTACAGTACACTGGACGTGCGAATACCCAGGGTTCCCCCTGTTCCTCTAGCTACACTAGATGAGTATACTATCAGTAACTAATTTCTTGTCTTTCCCTCTCCCACCGCTTGGCTATTTATTCTGTTTCTATTTTCTTACTTTGGGCCTTGGGCCTTCTAGTGTATACATGCATTACTTTGGGTTTGGGCCTATTTACAAGTTCTGGTATTATTTCTCTATCAATTTATGACTAACAAGGAAAAATTTAACACTGACATCAATAATAACTATGCAATCTATGACTAAGAATACAGCAATTTTGATTCCACAAATAATTTTGAAAGGTGCACCTGAATAGCTTCCTTTGAGAAGTAGCGACCATCACCAGATACAACAAGTGTAGCACCTGAAAAAGAACCAAAGCAATTTCTGCAATTATAGCAATTAACGTCCATTTAGTTCATGGGAGGTGCATTGGTATAAACGTCCATTCATTCGTTACGGAATCACGACACAGAAGCGTGTTCCTTTCTTTCTCGTCCATCACCCTTCCAGTAATCTAAACCGTGAACACATTCATATCAAAGTTATCTAACAGGGAAATAAAGTAAAGATGTAATTCTAATTATAATAACTCATAATGTCTTCCTTTGATAGGATCTAGAAAAGTCTGAACCTGGAGCTACTAGTACTGCCAAATACAAAAGAGAAGTGCAACAGCCAAATTGGTTTGTTATTCATGAGGAAAAATGATCTAAGACTCAATAGTCAATAAGTTGTAAAAATGTCTTAAGGTAAAAAGAAGGGATTGATGTGGAACAGTCAGAAGAATCATAAAATAAATGTAGAGGTAAGGCACTTTCAGTCTGCAGACAGCTTGATTATACTACATACATATTTCAAATATAAATGTTTCATTCTTTTTCAATATAAAATGTCCCCAGTATTACATTGCACCGACATGATTACATCATTAAAATGAGTACGCATCCAAATCAAAAGAAATAAAATGCATTACAAGTGTATATCACCGACATGATTACATCATTAAAATGAGTACGCATCCAAATCAAAAGAAATAAAATGCATTACAAGTGTATTCCAGCATCATATACACGGAAACTTAGTTCATATTCCTTAGGAAGAGTGAATCATTGGATCCACATGATGAAACAAAGAGACCTCTTTTTTGGTTCAACTCTAGAACAGAAACGGAGGAATTCTACGAATATAATATATATGAATGCTAACACCAACCTCTAACTTTATCGGCTCCAAGGGCATTAAATGTGGATTGAACAAAGTTTTGCAAGTAATGTGGTTGCTTGAATACCTTAACCTGAATCATTCACAAGAACATTACATTGGATTCAACTATGAAAAATACTGATCGCTACTTGAGACTAAAAGTCTAATGAATTAACCAGTTTGAAAATTTCAGAAATAAATGTACTGAGGCCCTCTCTTAACTTGGAATTGCATAGTAAATAATTGTTTGACCTGGACTTCTCATTTCATAAATGATTGTAGTAATCCATAGGAGTTGGGATGCATATAAGAAATTTTCATTTTTGGTGCTCTGTGATCATCGCAGAAGCCACAAGATTAGGTTCATAACAAGAGGCCACTAAAAATTGAAGTATTATGATACTGATTTCGACAATTCTATAGTTAATAGCTAGAGCTATTTACATTCTTTTCTGGAAGATGACCGTAAAAATCCTTCTAGTTTCCTTTCCATATGCTTCAATACAGGCTCAGTAGATAATTCATGACATTAGACAATCATGTAGCATTGCATCAAAAGGAAACTTAAATAGACCGATCCACCAAACAAAAGCATAATCACATAAGATCTCACTTTATGATCTTATATAATGCGCATAGCAATCAGTGATCACGGTATCAGGGCATGAGATTCCACACTAACAGGATCAATTTTATCCATTCTATGATGCTACTCTAATATGTTAAAGCCACTAGATCTACCAATGTTGATTACTAATCCTTAAAATAACACTTCCATATCTTGTTTTGATTAGCCAATCAAGACTTTCACCCAAAAACAAAAGAGAGGAAAATGTCACCACAACACCATAATGCTAATCAATCAGCAGCAGCGACGAGAAAAGATCACATTTTTAACCCAAAATAAACATAAACGTCCCCCAAATCAAAAGATCTTAATTCAAGTCCATCTCTAACAAAGAATCACATTCCGCACAAAAAAAATCCAAAACAAACCCACCTTCTTCCTAAGACCAGATGTCCCAGGTTTCTGGCCCTCAAAAGGTGTGGTTTCGACGCGTACAACTTCGAACACGACCATCTTCAATGAACCTGAAACACGGCCCAAATTTAAAACGAAAACGAAGAAACGAAGAGAACGGAAATGGGCTCAAGATAAGAATAGAATATGCTGGATCAAAATTTGAACCGAATCAGATCACGCACACGGGTGTCTGCGAAAATATGCGAAAGAATCTTCCGGAAACGGGATTAAAAGATGAGAAGGTGACGGATTTGGAGTGAGTGTCGACGAAGAATATTAGTAAAAGAAGTGGGCAAAAAAGCAAAACCAGGAGTATTGCGTGAGAAATGGATTATTCTATATTCAATTCTTGTATACCCGTTAGATCCCCGCTTCGCTCCTCTTTCGTGTCTTACTGTGAATTTAAGGATGAACCTTTTCTTATAGAATTGAATCTCACATGTACGATTTGTAGTTGAATGTTATATGTAAAGACTTGATGGATATGTCTGATACTTCTTAAAACATAGTTGTGATTTTTGTCCATAAGTCACATAACTATTATGTAATATTATATTTGGTTATTAAAGTTAAAGGTTAAATACTTATAAAATATGATTAATAAATCTCATATCATATTTAACTTTTATAAAATATGATTTTAATTTCATATTTAACTTAATATTACAAAAACTCCGACTAGAGATCTGAATTTCTCAAATCAGATTTCACCAAAAATCCGAAAATCTTAATTCTCGTGACTAATCTAACCCAAAATCCGATTAATCACAAATCTTGAAATCTGATTCCTCGCACCTTTCATTCGTATTATTGTGTGGATATGTTTTATATTTTTGATTTTGACGATTTGAGGCTTTAAATTAGCGACTCAATGTGTTGTATTGTTCCATGTTTATCATGACGAGGATGTTAGAGTACGTGCTCAACTAGCCAACTTGTGGCATGTGGGTTCTTGTTGACTCTATGTAAACGATCTTTATTTATGAAATTCAAATTCTTGTATGGCACTCTTTATCTTCATTATTATGATTACAGAATTGTTGGATAAGGACCTTGAACGCAGTATAGTGTATGTTAGATATGATAGTGGATTTGATGGCTATCATGAAACACATCTAACAGTCACTTTATGTTCTGAACGAGTTCCTAGTCGATTGGACCGTCCAAAAGAGGATAAGGGCCACCCGAGCTTGAGACTAGCATCTGCGATGCAAAGTACCATGTTTCATTGGTAGGGAACATAGAGATGTTTTGAGCATGCAGATGGATAGTGACCTGGTGATCTACCGAGCCTACCCTCGTCCGGACTTTCCAAGTGGTTATCATTGTCGAGTGGATTAAGTTTGAGTTCTTGATTGTACAGATCAGTCCTTACTACTCAAAACGTCATTGAGACTCTATATGATAGATGCCTCACTTTGACCCATTTATCGACTCAGTTGGGGTCATTTAGTGACGGGATTGGGTGAGGTCCTGACGCATGTAGGATTCGATGCTTCGTTGTTGAGGATTCACAGCTCGTCCTTGTGCGTGGATATCCTATGCTATGTGAGAAGATAATAGTGTGACAAATCTCTGGCCAAAGTACTAAATGTGATTTAGGTAAATAGGTTTACATAATAGCACATACGATGTCACTATTTGATCTCCAAGATGTATGCATGACTATCGAATCTCTAGCGACTCTCGATTTACCAATGATCGTTGATTCGATCGGGATATTTGAGTTGAAAGGATCGTACTATACGTTAACCATGACTAACTGGTTCTTGCTTTTAGAGAAGGTGCCTAACTAGCCAACTGTTGGTAGTTGGTTTGTTGACTCTATGTAAAAATGAGCTTTATTCATATGATTTACATTTAACTGTATTCTTTATCTTCATTATTATGATTACAAATTGTTGGATAAAGACCTTGAATGTACTATATTGTATGTCAGATGTGATAGTTGATTTTATGGCTATCATGAAACACATCTAATAGTCATTGTGTGTTCTAAACGAGTTTCTAGTTTATTGGACCATTCAAAAGAGGATAAAGGTCATCTGAGTTTGAGACTAGCATATGCGATGCAAAGTACCACGTTTCATTGGTAGGAAACATAGTGATGTTCTGAGCATGGAGATGGATAGTGACCTGGTGATCTATCGATGTACCCTCGTTCGAACTTTTCAAATGGTTATCATTTATCGAGTGGATTAAGTCGGAGTTCTTGATTGTACAGATTAATCCTTACTTCTCGAAATGTCATTGAAACTACATGATAGGTGCCTCACTCTGACCATTTACCGACTCTATTGGGGTCATCAGGTGGTGGGATTGGGTGAGGTCCCGATGCATGTAAGAGTCGATGATTCGTTGTCGAGGATTCACCGCTCGCCCTTGTGGGTGGATATCCTATGCTATCTGAGGAGATAATAGTGTGAAAAATCTCTAGCCAGAGTACTAGATGTGCTTTAGGTAAATGAGTTACCTAGTAGCACATGCGATGTCACTACTTGATCTCCAAGATGTATGCATGGTTATCGAATCTTTAGCGACTCTCGATTTACCAATGGTCGTTGATTCGGTCAGGATATTTGAGCTGAAAGAATCGTACTGTACGCTAACCATGACCAACTAGTTCTTGCAGGTACTATCAGTGATACCTAGGGGATCATGGGGCGATGTTGCTAGACGCTTTATCATGGTTATATGGGCAAGTTCAAAATGTGTTTTCGGAGTCACAACGAGTTGTGAATCCCCGGCTAGCTATATCCTTGAACCATTGAGGATCACAGAAGTACTGATTTCTCAATTCCCGTATGAAAATGATACTCAAAATGTTTAGTATAGTAGGAGGAATGATGGAAGTATAACTTCCTAAATTAGTTCGGTAAGTATGACTTTCCTTTTAGCTGATAGGGGTCTAACTGCTATTTTGGATTAGGTGGTCCAAAAAATTGTTTTCACGTCATAATGTACACTTTTTAGAAACTGTGCAGATCGGTCCGATCTGCTCGTCGATCGGGATTATGATGAAGCCACAATGATGGACTCGAAACCAATGTAACTGGGCCTGGGTTTGACCTGAGCCCATTAACCTAGTTTAAGCCCATGAAAGATCTATAAATATGGGCCTAGGGGGAGCTTTTCATTTGTACCAAGTTATATTTGTGAGACCCGAAAGTTGATAAGATTAATTGAGTTAATTAATCGGGTTTTATTGAGATTCCTTTGAGTTAGTAGGCTTGGAGAAGCTATCGGGTTTTGTTTTAGCCCTTAGAACAGTTCTGGAGAGTTAGAGTTGGCGCGGAATCTATTCAATAGTTAGCGCGGGTCATCGCTGAATGTTGGCGTTCAGCAGTAGTGACGTCAGCAGTTGTCGCTGATGTTAGAGTAGATGCCCAACTAGCCAACTTGTGGCGTGTGGGTTCATAGACTCTTGTGTATGACAATCTTTGTATATGATATTCGCATTTATTTATATGGCGTTCTTTACTTTCATTGTGTTGTATGATGATTAACAATTGCGTTGAGTAAAGACCTAGAATACACTAAAGTGTATGTTAGATGTGATAGTGGGTATGACGGCTATCATGAAACACATCTAATAGTCACTGTGTATTCTGAACATGTTCCTAGTCGATTGGGCCGTCAAAATGAGGATAAGGCCGCCCGAGCTCGAGACTAGTATCTGCGATGCGAAGTACCATGTTTCATTGGTAGGGAACATTGTGATGTTCTGAGCATGCAGATAGATAGTGACCTGGTGATCTATCGAACTACCCTCGTTCGGACTTTTCAAGTGGTTACCATTTGTCGAGTGGATAAGTCTGAGGTCTTGGTTGTACTGATTAGTCCTCACGACTCGAAACGCCATTGAGACTCTACGTGATAGGCGTCTCACTTTGACCCGTTTGCCGACTCTCTTGGGGTCATAAGGCGTCGGGATTGGGTGAGACCCCGATGCATGTAGGAGTCGATGCATCGTTGTCGAGGATTCGCCGCTCGCAGACATGCGTGGATATCCTATGCTATCTGAGGGGATAATAGTGTATAAATCTCTGGCCAGAGTACTAGAAGTGTTTTAGGTAAATGTGTTTACCTAGTTACACTCGCGATGTCACTATTCGATCTCCAAGATGTACGCATAGCTATCGGATCTATAGCGACTCTCGATTTACCAATGGTCGTTGATCTGATCGGGATATATGGATTGAAAGGACCGTACTGTACGCTAACCACGACCAACTGGTTCTTGTAGGCACTATCAGTGATACCTAGGGGATCATGGGGTAGATGTTGCTAGACGCTTTTACCATGATCCGTTGGGCAGGTCCGGAATTGTGATTCCGGAGCCACAATGGTTGTGGGCCCACGGCTAGCTATATCCCTGAACCATTGAGGGTCACACAAGTACTGGATTCGAGATTTCCGCACGGATACTGAGCTCAATGCGTTGAGCATGAGAAGAGGATTTTGGGGAGTGCGACTTCCTAAAAGTCAACACGGGTCAAATCGTGATTTCCCGCTGTTGAGGGGCAAAACGGTCATTTTGCACTGGGGTTCTGAAAAATGGTTTTTCAGATCATAGTATTCAGTTTTGGAAACTGAGTCGATCCGTCCGATCTGATCGGCGATCGGAGTTACGATGAAGTCTCGGTGATGGGGATGAACCGAATGTTCATCCGTTGGGCCGGATCCAAACCCATCACCAAGTCTATTTAATATAGACTTAGACCTAATCATAAAAACTTAAGCATTAACCCTAACCCTAAGCATCAAGCGTCGCACCCCCCTTCTCTCCTCAAAAGCCGCCGCCGCCTCTCTTCGCCGGAAAATTGTTTCCGGCCAATCTTGACGAGGAGAATCCGTCCACGCCGATCTCGTCAGGCCTTCTAGTGCAGGCTGACGAAGGAATCCCGTCTCCGGTCGTGGACCTGATTGACGTAGTCTACCGCAATCTACCGTGAAGTGCCGGTTTCCTCGAGAAACTGGTCGGAACCAGGCACGAGTTGCCAGCAAGGTAATCAACGATAAACACCCTATGAATGTCATAGCCTGCTTGATTGTTTTGAAATTGTATTGATCGTCTCCCGGCTCAAATTTTGTTCTTCCGCTGCCTCATCGGGAGGCGTGATTCGGATCCGCCGTGGTTCCCCAACAATTTGTACCAGTAATCGGTTTATGGATGAGTGCTCTTGGAGTAGTCGGTTTTTGCAGTAACGGTCACGGAGATCGTCGCAGGGTATTCCTTCCAGTTCCATTATCGTTTCACGGAACGGAATTTTTTGGAAAAATATAATACGTTAATTTTTAATTTTGTCCGCATGCAATTATGAGAAGCAACGCAACAAAATGTTACACGCAAGTGTCGCAACGCTCCAACAAAAGTCCAGCTCATTTGCAAAGCCGCAACAAAAGTCCATCACATTATTGTTTAACATAACGAAAATTGAACAAAAAGTAGGAGAAGTGGTCCACAGCCACTGTTTACACACAGTGATATCAATCGCCACTGTTTACACATAGTAAAATCAATCGCCTTCGCTAAAAATTTCGGACAAAAAGAAGAAAACAATGAAGCTGGTGGCCGAAGATTCAATTATGTTCTTGCGGGCAAATATTAGTACCTGAAAGATGACGAGTGCGATGAACTGTTCGAGCTTAAGAGTGAGCTCATGCCAGATCTTGCGTTGGTACAGATCTGAAAGCGAGCTGCACCACTCCGAAAGCTCAAGGTGCTCATTTGTGTCTCCAAATACTAGAATATACAACTTGCTTTATCTTTTTTCTTTCGTGACTTGGTAACTCCCACACTAAGATTGTGAGACCCGAAGATTAGTGGAGCAATTAATTTAATTAATCGGGTTTAGCATAGACCAGATCAGGCTTGAGCTGATCTGGGACGGGCCAGCTCTGAGCTGGTATGCTTAGTAACGTAAGTTGGTCTGGGGAAGATTATAGTGAGATGATTCGAAGGAGAGCGAGCTGGTCAGTGCGTGGAATAGCTCTGGATTAGTTTTCATAGAACGGTTCGAGCTGGATGGTTAGATGCTTATTAAGTGTTGTCGCAAGCTATTCTGGGTACGCTAAGCTGGATATTCGAAGCGGGTATCGAAGCGACGTCTTTTGGAGAAACCAGCTTAGAGGGGCGTAATCTGATAGTACTGTGCGGACCGGCCTGGTTCGAGGGTTTAGTGTACTGCCGTGCGTTTAATGGGTATCAGCTTAGGCAAGAGCTGATAGTGTGCGAGCTGGTCTTCTTGCACGTGATCTGGTGGTCCCGAGCTGAGTGCGATGCGATGTCATTTATGTGACGTCAGCTTAGACGCTAGTTGGATGGGCGTGAGCTGGCCTAGTAGTAATCTGTCGCTACTGTATACATGTGATCTGTTCTGTTAGATGTGAGCTGTTGCGCGTGTTGCGATCTGTTCTAGTAGCACGAACTGGATGACGTGTACCAGTTTGCACCCCGAGCTGTCGGTGGTTACTGTTCACCAGATCGTGGGGGACTTATATATGGAAGACGTTGACCGTGCGATCGCCATTCTTCTCCAACACTTAGAAAATATCTCTCCCCGTAAACTTACCCTATACTGTAGCAAAACCATTACTGTTCACCGTAGCCTATTTCCTCCGTTTCCCGACGGTAGACGACGTAACTTGGAGCAAGGTTGGTAGAGTTGAGTTCTTCTTTCCAAGGCGCTTCTTTCTATTGCTTTGTCGAAGGCTTTAGTGGGCTATAAAAGGGGACGCGAAGGAGCTACAGTGTGTTGTTGGTTCGTATTGCGATCGATTGGGTCTTCCATTCAGATAGTGCTTTCGAGTTTCAGATCTGAGTTGTTCGGGAATCTTGTTGTCGTAATTGTAGCACAGAAGCTAAGGTACGTATTTGAGCTTGTATTACAGCTTTGGGATAAGCTTGGATATATGTGTATGCTTGCTGGTATGTGTGCAGTGTGTATTTTTGGAAACTGAGTCGATCGGTCCGATCTGATCGGCGATCGGAGTTACGGTGAAGTCTCGGTGATGGAGATGAAACGAATGTTCATCCGTTGGACCCGGGCCCGTTGGGCCGGATCCAAGTCCATCACCTATTCTATTTAATATAGGATTATGACTTAACCTAACATATTACTTGATTAACCCTAAACCTAGAAAACGCCGCCCCCTCCTCTCTCAACTCACGCCGCCGTGCGCCGCCCGCCGCTTCGCCGGAAATCGTTCCGGCCTAGTTTTCGAGGAGTATCCGTTCGTGCAAAATTCGTCAGTGCTTCTAGTGCAGCCTGACGAAGGAGTCTCGGTTCTGGTCGTGGACCGGATTGGCGTTATCTACCGCAATCTACCGAGAAGAGGCGGGTTCTTGTAATTCCGGTTGGAGCCAGGCACAAGTGCCAACAAGGTATTCGTTTTGAACGCCCTATGTATGTTGAATTATGAATTATATTTTTTGTATTGATCGTCTCCCGGCCTTTATTCTTTGTTCTTCCGCTGCCTCGCCGGGAGGCGGATCCGGATCCCCAACAGTGGTATCAGAGCCAGTGTTTTTCGGATCTGATCATACGATTATGCCATAATTGTATCTAACATCTTAAGTTTCAGATCAAATCAACCGATATTCAGGCATGGCCATCAGCCGCCGCCACGTGCGGCGGCGCCCCTCCGTATCGCGCGCATGAACGCGCGCGACGTGCGCGATGGTCGCGCACGGGAGGCGCGCGCCGCTCGACAGCCAGCACGCAAGTGCTGGCCGCACATGGCGTGGCGATGCGTGCCCGTCGGCCGCAAGACTGGCCATGTCCAGCGCAATGGTTGCGCCGATGCTTGGGCGGCGCTGCTGCCTCCTTCGCGCAAGCGGTTGCGCCGCATCAATGCTGGCCGCACGCCTGGATCTCGACCGCTGGCCGCGCCTGGGCGCACGACGAGGAAGCGCGCTGGCCGCACGTTTCTCGTTCGATGCCGCCGCTGGTCGACGTTGCGCGCGCGACGTTGCGCGCGGCGTCGTGCGCCGCCGTGTGAAGTTTTTCGTGGCGGCGGCCGCCGGCCGGCCGCCGCTTCGACGAGTCTCCGGCGATGTCGTGACGGCTGGTCTG
>KV020208.1:0-18543 GCA_001598015.1 Dorcoceras hygrometricum | reverse complement strand
CCAAGTGGAGAAAGCATGGCCGAGGAGAAGCTACCTGGGAAGTTGAGGAGAAGATGAGACAATACTGGCCTCATCTGTTTGAACACTGATCGTGCGAATTTTTCCAGGTAAATTTCTGGTTTTAGTTTCGAATTTGAGTAGATTTTGTGCTGGTTTTAATGATTGATTATTTCTGCCTTGGTTTGTCTTTGATTTCGAGGACGAAATCTCTTAAGGTGGGGAGAATGTGAGGAATCAGATTTCTAATTAGTGATTAAAAGGATATTGGGATTTGATTAGTCACGGAAATTAAGAATTTTGGATTCAGGAATTTCGAAATTTTCGAGTTGAAATATGATTTTGTGTGAAATCTGATTTTTGGTGAAATCTATTCGAACTGTTTGAGAAATCTGGTCATGACATGTTGGTGAGATCTGCTAGTTTTTGTATGAGATCTGTCGCGCCATTGTTTTGGTGAAATCTGTTCGAAATTAGAGAAAGCTGGAACGTGATTGCGTTCATTAGAGAGAGATCTGGTTTTTCGCGTGAGAGATCCATTTTGTTAGCGCGTTGAATGAGGTGGCGACACGTGTTGGTCAACGTGTAGCGTTGACGTCTGGTTTTGGCTATTGCGTAGTAGAGATCAGGTTCTTTGCGTTGTTCGCGTGAGAGATCTGCTAGCGCTTGTGAGATCTGGTTTTGTTGTTTGAGCGCTAGCGTTGTAGTTGGAGGAGAGATCTGTTTCTCTGTGCGTCGTCGTTTAGCATCACGCATTGTCAAAGCGTAGAGATCTATTTTAGTGTTTAGCGCTGAGATCTGTTGTGTGAGCGATGAGATCTGTTTTTACCTAAACGCCGTCGTTTTGATGGTTGCGCGAGAATTTGTTTAGTGTGAGGTCTGATTGGGACTTAACGCATTTTGAGAGATCTGTTTTGCATTTGCGAGCGATGCAGGGATCTGTTTTTGTCGATGTTTGATTTGGACAGTAGCATTTGAGTTGAGGAATAAATAGAAGTGTCGATCTACACTTAGAATATTTTCTCAACCTGATATTTCTTATCTTCATCTTCGAAACCCTCGACTTTTTACTGTTCACCGATAACTTCTCCAGCGATTTCCCATTGATTCCGGCCACCATTTTTCGTGTTCGAGGTAGCGTTGGAAACCTCTTGAAGAGATATTTCTTTTCATACCAGTCTTGGAGGCTGTATTGAGCTGGGACGAGAACGCGCGTGAGATCTGATGGGACTTAGCGCCAAATTGAGAGATCTGTTTTGCAATTTCGAGCGATGCGGGATCTGTTTTGTCGGTGGATATTTTAGCTGGTTTCTCTCGTGTATAAATTTTGGGGCGTTACATCAATTATTGAAGCAGACTCCATACTTAGCAATTATTTTCCTCCCAACTTTCGTTCCTTTTCAAACCCTCGGGTTACTATTCACCGATAACTTCCCCGGCGATTTTCCGTTGATTCCGGCCACCGGTTTTCGTGTTTGAGGTAGCGTTGGAAACCTCTTGAAGAGATCTTTCTTTTCATACCACTTTTGGAGGCTGTAGGGAGCTAGAACGACAGTATGAAGCTACTGATTTTCGGCAGTGGATTTGGACGTGCAGGTTCAGATTTCAGGGGCTTTGATTTAAGGTAGTTTGAAGCAGTTGAGGTACGATTTGAGCAGCTCTAAATAGCTTGACGCGTGAATATGGCTGTATTTCCTTGCTATAAAATCTGTTGGTTGGCTGTTGTGATATTACGTGAAACTGAATGTTGGATCGAGTTGTATATGTTCTGTTTTACGTATTTGATATTGTATGCATCATGATTTGAATAAGGAATGGCATTCATGCATACATCTTGAGCCTGAATTGACAGATTGATTTGATGACCTGATTGGGTGCCACGTTGTGACTGGCCGACCGATAAGTCGTGCCCGAAAAGTCCAACGCTATCATCGGAGTGGTGACTACCGGATTCGAGTGTCTACCACCGAGCTGTGATGGACTGACGGGCCCTGATGATCACGGACCGATGATTGTCACCGGCTGATTGGCTGTGCGTGGTATAGAGGCTTGATTTGATTTGCCAGTTGTTGGACTGGTCTAGCTATCCGATTTTTTGTTAGCCCTCATGCATTTATAGCATTGATTTATGGCATGTTGCATGTTTAGCTGTTTAGATAGCTCTTCGTACTGAGGCTTGACCTCGTATTTGTTTTCCTGCTTTTGTGTCTTGGGTCTGTGTCACCCATTTGCAGGATCTTCAGGTAGCCAGGCTGGACAGATTTTTTAATTCCTGATTTTATCTTCCGTGTTTATGCGTTTATTAAGTGTTAATTGTGTGTAATTAGTACGGGGCCTGACATGTAGGGCACCAAACAAGAAGAAAGAGATGAAGATTGAGTATCGACTGCTTCACGAAATCGTGACCAAGGCCCTGCGTGCCAAAGCTGGTTCATTCAATGTGGTGACCAGCGAGAAGTTTGATTTGATGGTGGCCATCATTTCAGGTGATAGGATCAATTTGGATCAAAAAAATAGGCCTACAGTTCAGAAGGGGGAGGGGGGTTGAATGAACTCTTGGATTTTTATTTTCCCAAACCTTTAAAAATGATTTTACAAGCATGTGCTTAACTCAGATCTGAGTGACAATATCTGAGGATCACAGTCCAAACTGTTCTCTCGATTAACAAATAATGTTCGGAAATAAACCGATTAAAGTGAACAGTAAAAGTAACGATGCAGATAATGTAAATAGAATAAGGGTCAAAAATTTGTTTCTGAAAGTTCGGATCTGAAATCCTACATATCCCCTTCTTCCTTTTCAGGAAGGTTCAACTAGAAGAATTGATGAATACAGCTTCTGTAGACACCCAGTCACTAGACCTCGCTCAAACTGAACTCCTAGCAACTTTATCACGCAGATTACACTGCTGAATACAAAAAATGACTTTTTAGAAAATAGTGAGGACTTACTTTATTCCAATTGGAAATCTTCTCCAAGGTTGCTTGCTTACTTTACTACTTTGAAGAGATGGCTTCACGTAGCACGTTCTTTACACACTCTGTTTGAATATTACAATGGATACAATATGCAGAGTTTGTAACAACTTCTGGTTCTTTGAACAATTCAAATTTTTGGGTAAGATGAACCAGAAGGAATCTCGAAGATTATTTCTTTTTTAAGAACTTCAAAGATAGTTCTTCGAGATTGAGAGCTGGGATAAAATATTTTTGAATCGTTGAGAGAATATGCGAGAGTGTAAATCGACCGAGAATTTGTAAATTCGCAGAGCGTCACCAGAGCTTTCTCGCTTGAAATCCTCCAGCTATTTATAACATCCATCCTCATTGTCATTTAATGAGCCAATAGACACCAACCCAATTTGAATATCTTCACCGAATCGTGCATTAAATGCTCCATTAAAGTTGTGTAGAGGTTTGTCTGCCTTTGTTAGAGCTGAGTTTACTTTTATACCAAAGTACGTAAACATCGTTTGTACCACTCTGCGTTCTGCATAGATATACTCCAAATAGCTCTGAACTTGAGTCTCTTTCATCCACTTTGTCTAACAGGCTTTATCTGATAAAATCTCGATCGTTGATCCATCTAGATTAAATAGCCATTAAGATCCAAAGATGTGATCTGAAATATGTTCAGTTCTAAGCTGAAATATGCTCAAAGCTCTTCGCATGTAGAAGCTTCAGGATCTTTCTCTTTATACGAATATATCCTCTTTCTCTCATTCTGTATCTCCTTCTGATCTGATTCTCTGTAGCATAAACTTATGAAATAGATTCTGTCTAAATCCAAGTCTGTGAACTAAATAGCCCTGATCTGATATGATCTGATCTGTTAGCGAAGCTTCTGTACTGATATGCTCTAATCTTTTATCAAACCTCTGTTCTGAATCTGATACCCTTGGATCTGAGTTGGTCTTATCTGATCTGAAAAACTCTCTTCCCATTTATATATACTCTTTTCCCAGTCTCTCGGATCTGAAAATACTTTCTTCTCTTTTATACAATCAGATCTGATAAATTCTCTTTCCGTAAAATACAATGACTAATAGTCCAGATCTGCGTCTTATGTTCAGTTCTTATCTTGTTTTCGTTATTAACAAAACTTATAAATTTTTCTTAACAATCCCCCTTTTTGGTGATGACAAAACTTTGCAGCCCATGACTTAAATAGAGACAAAAATAAATTTCTCCAAGTTTGCGTTATATATATAATCACAACTGGCTAAGTACAAGAGTTTTGTACAAGAACTGAAAAAAATAGAAAATCTGCTCATCCAAACCAACAGCTCCAGCCTGAGCTTTTGCTACCTCTTCCTGATATGTACGATCCACTACCTCTGTTTGATCCTCCACTTCTCTTAGGTGGTTCACTCCTACAGCCACCTTCACCAGGTCTGCTGCCTCCACCACCAGGTATGCTCCGATCATCAGGCGGTGGACCTCTGCTACTCTCTTCCCCCTTTTTGTCATCACGCCCCCGATTAATGTAGTCAATGATTTCTGACAATTGAGCACTAAGAGTATCGATTCCTGCTTGTGTTTCCTTTCGGAATTCATTTAGATCTTGAGGCAAAGCATCCTTCTGAGTTTTTATTTTTTGTTGGACATCATGAATTAGATTTCTAAAGATGCGCCCTTGATGAGTAGAAGCGTTTGAAAACGCCACTTCAAAGTTTGTAATCTTCGATGAAAGAGCAGCCTTGAGATCGGAGACATCATCATGTGTCCGCACCTTCTCTAATTGAATCTTATCAACAGAAGCTCGGAGCTGTGCAAAAGACACTGTAAAATCTGTGGGAAGAACAACGGAAGTTGGCATAGAAATATGAGGAATATCTCCGATAAAGTCTATGGAAGGATGAAAAACAGGTGGCACTAAAATCTGAGAGGTCTGAGGTATCTCATCTGTAAAATGTATGCGAGAAGCACTAGATGAAGGACTAGCTGGAATCGCATCTGGAGAACTTGGTCTGATAGACTCTAAACTCTCTGAACTAGAACTAGAAGAAATAAAGTGAATCTCCTGCTGTACAAAGAAGTCACAAAAACCTTCAACTTCCATATGTTGCTTAAAAACATGAAAAATTCCAGTCGGAATAGCATTTCTATCGACAACTGGTCCTACTGGAACTATATCTGTACAAAGATTATACGTCCCGACTGGCAGAAGATGACTAAAAAGATTGAACTGTACAATATCAACACAAACATCAGCCTAGAGTCTCCGTACAACTGCAGAATAACGTTGAGGAGAATCCAGATCTTGGACAGGTTCGATGAATAAGAAAATCGGGGCAAATGCATCACATATTGCCTATGCTGCAGCTGCTTCCTCTTGTGAGAATGATAGGATCAATTAGGATAAAAAATATGCCTAGGAGTTCAGGAAGGGGGGGGGGGGTTGAAGTTAGAAGATTTGATGTACACAGCCTCTGAATACACCCGATCACTGAGCCTCTCTCCACGTGAACTCTTAGTAACTCCAACTACACGCAGATAACATTGCGGAAGACAATCGAATGAAATATTCTCAAACGGAATCACGTAGCACGTTTGTTACAGACTCAAATCTGGCTTTTACAACGAACACAAAACAATTGAGTACTGTAAATCTTCTGGTTCTTTTTTCCACAAGAACTGTTTACAAATGTAAACAAGAAGATGTCTCGAAGATAAATCTATGAAGTCTTGAACTTGAGAGTTCTTCGAGATTTGAATACTGGGACTTAGAATATTTTGCGATGTAAGGTTCCCAGAAATTTGAGAGCGTAATAGTATGCGAGATAAATCGGCCGAGAGCTTCTCTGTTTGAAATCGTCAACTATTTATACTCTTCAACATCAACGGTCAATAGATGTAGCCAGTAGATACAATCTATTTGCATATCTTCATCACCGCATTTAAATCTCCATTAATGCTATGCAAAGGTAAACTGCGCTTGTCAGGGCTTAATTGACTTATATACCAAAGCGGGTAAAGATCGTGACAATCACTCTGCGTTTTGTGCGACTTTACTCAAAATAGCTCTGATCTTGTTTCCTTAATTCAAGTTGTGACTGCTTATCCCTCTCAAATAATAAACCGATAGCATCTGGTGAAATCTGAAGCTCACATCTGTTGTAGTACTGAAGTCTGAAAGATGTTCTCAAATAAACTTATCTCTCGTACCAATAACTTCAGATCTGAAAACTTTTCCCTTTGATTACTATAACTTAAATCTGAATGACTCTTTCTACTTTATGAGACTTCCTCCTTTGTAGAAGAGTGAATCTGTTAGATCTGAATTCCCGATAATAACTGAATATCTGAAGCGTAGCCTCTGTACTGATACAAAAAAATAACATCTGAATTACCCTGAATTGTATATGTCCATTTCTGAGTCTATTCTCATCTGATATGCTCGGATTTGAAGTAATCCTTCTCAACAATTATATCTGGATCTGTTACCGTAGCCTCTGATCTGAATTCCTCAACCCGATAACTAAATTCTTGACCCGATATCTGAAATAACCTGAATGCCTAAATCTGATATGTCTGAAATTGAATACTCCGAATCTGGGTTGTTCTTATCTGGTTTGCTCGGTCTGATCTGAATCTTAGTACTGTTCCCAATTCTCTCGGATCTTAATTCTTCTCTCGATAACTGAGATTTGAAAAATTATCTCGATAACATGATTTCCAGATCTGAAATAATTAACTTCTCTTCCGTGAGAACTCAACATCAAGATCTTATTCTTAGTTTCAGTTCTTAACATTGTTTTCGTTATCACCAAAACTTATTAAATTTTATCTCAACAATTTCCCCCTTTTTGGTGATGACAAAACTTAGCAGCCTACGATTTAAAACAAAAAGAAAGATAAGCTCGAAGTCGTGCTATGTATTTATGATCAAAACTATGCTAAGTACAAGATATTTGTACAAAGAACTAAAAAACTGTTAAAAATGCAACTGTTCATATCTATCCAATAATCAGTTTCCTCCTATCCAATATCTCCAGTCTCTTTGTCTAGGACCACTTTGTGAACCACCACTTCCTCTTTTTCTTGGAGGTTCACTTCTACTACCACCACCACCACTAGGTATTCTCTTTCGTTCGGAGGCGGCTGCGGACATCGGCTGCTACCACTTTTCCCCTTTTTTTCATCACGACCTCTAATGATATAGGCTATGATTTCAGCAAGGTGATTGCGAAGGGTACTATAATGTTTTGAGACTCCTCACGGAACGCAAGCATAGCCGCTTTCTGGTCTTGCACCTCCTTTCTAATATTAGCCAAATCTGTCGTTAAACTCAAGCATTTCAAGCGATAAGGAAGCTTTTTGAATCTGTACTTCCTGTCGGACATTTTTAATAAAACCTCGAAAGACTTGGTCTTGCTGAGTATGATCTTCTGCAAGAGCATTCTCAAGATGAACAAACTTTGATAAGAGTTGGTTCTTGAGATTGCCAATGCTTTCTTTAGTCCGCAACTGCTTAATGGAAAGCTGATTAACAGAAGCCCTGAGCTGTGCAAAATATTCGGTGAGATCTGTCGCAGGAATAGCAAGAGTAGGCATTAAGATCTGGTCATCAGCTGTCTTGGCACCCAGAGGTCATCGGTGGTGAAGTGCAGAAGAGAATCAACAGAAGTACTAGGACTTGGAGAATTAAAAACTGTATCTGGATTGCGCTGAGAAAAACTATCAGTTTCTATAGGATCTTGATTTTGATCTGTTTCTATCTGTACAATTGGATCTTCAGTAACTGAATCTAGATGGAGCTGAGAAAAATTATCAAAAGAAACCGAGGGTTGCAATCTCGGAGAGGGGGAGCGGTAAATGGTCGAACCATCAGAACTGGAAGAGAGAGTCTGTACCTCTGGCTGGACAACATAATTAGAGAAGAAATCAACGAAGCTGTCTGTATCTACACCATGCTGAAATACACCACTATATTCGGACGGGACCTCCTCTATATCTACAACGGAACCAATTATGTCTCTACAACGATTAACTGTACCAACGGGTCGCAAAAATGCAAGCAGTGAAAACTGTATGACTGACACACAAACTTCAGTCCAATGGTCGAGAAAAAGCCTTGAAAAATGTGATCTGAAGTCCAGATCTTGGACTGGTTCAACAAAAGCACATATCAGGGCAATATCATCAATGTAAGGCCTTTGAGGCAGCATTTCCCACTTGTGAGGATCATCTCGCCTGGAAGTCTCCAATAATATACCCCTTCTACGATGAGCCAAGATGCGTCAACCAAGATCATTGCTCTAATCCAGCATGTCGATTTGAATTTCTTATTAGATCTGGGAATGAAAACACCAGGCTGGACATTGGGTCCTTCGAACAGAGAACTGTATGGCCGTGTCCACTCCAGCTTGTGCTCTTTCATCTGTCGCAGCAAAATTTTCAGTGCAAAATGATGAGCAGCAGTCAGCAAATCCAAGACTTTAAGATCGATGGCTGTTGTTGGCGTGCATTATACAAAATTATGGCATCTGGCCTCTAAGAATTTTCGAAGTGGCATCTCTCTATACATGGAAATTATGTACACTTGCCTCTGAAGAGCTATGTAAATCGAATATGTCTCAGCCCAAGTAAGAACCAGCTGTTCCTTTGCAGCAATATCTAATCTGCGAAGACTAAATGAATTAAAGAATTTAACAACTTCTTCTATCACCTACTCTCTCAACTGTACAAGAAAGTCGATATCGGCACAAATCAATGAAAATATTGCACGGGCCGGATGCCCTTGTATAGTATCTACCACAACAGGCTCCTTCCCCTTGTCATCGGCAGCAATTTGTGGAAGACTGGCCTTGTACGGATCCACCTCCAGAATCTCAATCCCGTGGACCATTTCATTAAGTGCACTAATCAGGTCCTCTCGTGTAAATTCAGAATTCAAGAAATCAAATACCTCATCTTCAGTGGTGGTCTGATCTGCCATCAGGCAGTGGACTTATTCTGGCTCACTGTCGTTGGATGAGGAGCTGCTTGATGTAGAATCTAAATCTGAATCAGCCCAGTTCTTGTTACTCTCCTCAGCAACAAGTACTTTACGATCGTTCTTCCGGTTGGGTCTCTTCTCAGATCTGGTCCTCATCCTTCTTTCTTTGGATCTTTCTTTGGATCAATTGTATCTCTTCTCATCTCTCTTAGATCTGTCCTCCTTCTTGGGCCTGTTACAATCAGCAGCAAAATTCCCTGGACGACCAAAATTATAACAATCCATATCTATAGTTATCTTTTCAGATTTGTTAGAATTAAAAGAAGGGTTACAGGATTTTCTCATGAATTTCCCAAACTTTTTGATGAATAGGGACATGGCGTCGTTGCTCAGTTGTTCTGCAGACTTGCTTGGTGAGCAATGTTCATATGTTGTTTAAACTAGAGCTTTAGTTGGTTGGGACGTAGTCGGTCCAGGCTCAGATCTGGTCTCCAGCTTGAAATCGTAGGCCTTGAGATTTGCAAACAGATCATGGATCTCAAGCTTGTTCAGATCTTTGGACTCCCGCATCGCCATGGTCTTGACATCCCACTCCCTGGGCAATGCTCTCATCACTTTAAGCGCCAACTCTCGGTTGCTGTACGTCAACAATTTAATAAAAATTAGTAAATATGACACAAAAATCAATTTTATCTACCAAATAATTATTATGTCGGTCTATGTGGCTACCTCGAATTTCTGGGCGTCACAATCCTACCCCCCTTAAATTAAATTTCGTCCTCGAAATTTGACTTACCGAATAACTCTGGGTACCGGTTGCGCATGTCTGCCTCGGTCTCCCATGTTGCTTCTTGCTCAGTGTGGTTCGCCCACTGGACCTTAATCATCGGAATGACCCTTTTTCTCAATCTCCTCTCCTGCCTCTGAAGAATTCTCATCGGCTTCATGTTGCTTCTTGCTCAGTGTGGTTCGCCACTGGACCTTAATCATCGGAATGACCCTTTTTCTCAATCTCCTCTCCTGCCTCTGAAGAATTCTCATCGGCTTCTCCTCGTATGACAAATCTAGGGCTAACTGTAGTGGCTCATAACTCAGCACATGCGAAGGGTTCGACATGTACTTCCGGAGTGTAGACACATGAAATACATTATGTACTGTTGATAGTTGCGGTGGTAGAGCTACTCGGTACGCTAATGTGCCTACCCTCTCCAGTATCTCAAACGGTCCAATGTATCTCGGACTCAACTTCTCCTTCTTGCCGAACCTCATCACTCCTTTCATCGGAGCCACCTTGAGAAACACCTGGTCTCCTACCTCAAACTCCAACTCACGGCGATTATTGTCAGCATAGCTTTTCTGTCTACTCTGCGCCGTCCTCATCTTGTCCCGAACTCTATTAATAACCTCGGCGGTTTGTCTAACGATATCGGGACCCGTATCAGCCCTCTCGCCTACATCATCCCAATGGACTGGTGATATGAACTTGCGTCCATATAGTGTCTCATAGGGTGCCATCTCTATCGAAACCTGGTAACTGTTATTATACGTGAACTCGATCAGTGGAAGTTTCGAATCCCAGCTCCCTCCAAAATCTATTACGCAAGCACGTAGCAAATCCTTAAGAATCTGAATCACTCTCTCTGACTTACCTCTGTCTGAGGGTGACAAGTTGTGCTAAAGGCTAGCTTGGTACCTAAAGCTCGATGCAGACTCCTCCAAAACGTCGACGTGAACTGTGGATCCCTGTCTGACCCAATGGAAACCGGATACCATGAAGCCTAGATATCTCCCTGATTTATAATTCAGCATACTTGTTCAGACTATAAGTCGTCTTCACTGGCTGGAAGTGATCCGACTTAGTGAGGCGATTAACTCTAACCCAAATTGAATTGTATCCATGCAGTGTCCTCGACGACCCCACAACAAAATCCATCATGATGTTCTCCCATTTCCACTCTGGTATAGGTAGTGGTCTCAACATTCCTGCTGGTTGCTGGTGCTCTGCCTTCACATGATGGCAAGTCAAACACTCCGAGAAGAACGTCAAAATGTCACGCTTCATTCCCTGCCACTAGTAAAATTTTGCAAGTCGTTGTACATCTTCGTACCTCCTGGATGTACAGAGTAAGGAGTGGTGTGCGCATGCACCATGATATCATATCGCAAGGTGTCGACATGCGGGACCCCCATTCGACCCTGATGTCAAATAATCCCATCTATCTTTGTGTAAAGGTTGTTGCCCTTATCTTCATCCCGCTGTCTTGACTTAACCAACTGCTCATCCCTCGAATGGCTTTCTCCGATCCTATCCCTCAAGGTAGGCTGAATCGTTAGTGCGGCCAACTTCACGGCACACTCATGAGTAATCACCTCTAACTCGAACCTCTCGACCTCTATCGCTAGTGGTCTCTGGACAGTCAACTGTGATAATCCTACCGATTTTCTACTTAAAGCATCAGCCACTACATTTACTTTCCCCGGATGGTAATTGATGTTGCAATCGTAGTCCTTAACCAGCTCTAACCATCGTCGCTGGCGCATGTTCAGCTCTTTTTGGGTGAAGAAGTACTTGAAACTCTTATGGTCTGTGTAAGTCTCACACTTCTACCCATACATGTAATGCCTCCAAATTTTCAACGCAAACACCACTGCTGCTAGCTCTAGATCGTGGGTAGGGTAATTCTTCTCATGGTTCTTCAACTGCCTAGAGGCATAAGCACTTACCCTTCTATCTTGCATCAGAACTGCACTCAATCCCATTTAGACGCATCTATATAGAGAACATAGTTTCCCTGCCCAGAAAACATAGCTAACACCGGAGCTTCCATCAAAGCCTGCTTCAATCCGTCAAAACCTTCTTGAAACTCAGGGGTCCACTTATACTTAGCATGCTTCTTAGTTACCTATGTTAAGGGAACTGCCTCTTCGAAAACCCTTTGATGAAACGTCGGTACGTAAAAACCTGCAAGACCCAAGAAACTGCGTATCTCTGTCACGCTCTTAGGCACTGGCCAATCCCTCAATACTTCCACTTTTTTTTTTTGGGTCTAATTCGACTCCCTTCTTCGAAACCACATGGCCAAGGAATGAAACTTTCTCAAGCTAAAACTCACATTTACTGAACTTTGCGAAAATCCGCTTGTCTTTCAAAATATGCAATACCGTCCTAAGATCCTCGGAATGATCCCCTTGACTTTTGGAGTAAGTCAGGATATCATCAATGAATATTATCAAATCCGCTTGTCTTTCAAAATATGCAATACCGTCCTAAGATCCTCGGAATGATCCCCTTGACTTTTGGAGTAAGTCAGGATATCATCAATGAATATTATCAAAAACTGATATAAGAAAGGCTGAAATACTCTGTTCATCAGATCCATGAATATTGAGGTTGCATTCGTCAACTCAAATGGCATCACCAAAACTCATAATGGCCATAGCGAGTCCTGAAAAGCTGTCTTGTAGACATCGGACTCTTTAAGCTTCGATTGGTGGTATCCCGATCGGAGATCCGTCTTAGAAAAAAAAAACTCGTTGCCCTCTGAAGCTGATCAAACAAATCCTAATCCTTGGCAAAGGATACTTGTTTTTCACTGTAAACTTGTTCAATTCTCTATAGCCTATGCACAGCCTCATACTTCCATCTTTATTCTTCACGAACAACACTGGTGTGTGCCACGGTGAGAAACTGGGGTGTATGAAGCCCTTATCCAGCAACTCCTAGAGTTGCTCCTTTAGTTCTTTCATCTTAGTCGGTGCAAGTCGATATTGTGGTTTGGGTACCGGTGCTGCATTAGGCGTTGACCAGCATCTTGTGGCACTTCGGACATCATGACTTATTGTCAATTTTAGGAGTAGTGGTTGGTGGTGGTTGCTGAAACTGGGGTCGATGTCCCTGCGGCCTCTGTGGCCCCGCATTCTGCCTCTTAACTGTCTCAAGTCTCGATGATGTTATAAGCGCCGCTTCAACTGGCGCCCCTCTTCAATCTCCTTCCAGTCCTGATTGGCTCTCAATGTCTTATCAACTACTGCCCTATAGTTCGTAGGCTCTGCCAGCCTAACATCATGCTTGATCGTCGGTCACAGGCTGTCATTAAAGTGTCGTAGTTTCTCTTCTTTGTCCCTTCTAATCAGCGGAACAAGGTAGCAGCCTCACACAAATTTGCGGACATATTCGGCATAGATAAATCTTTCTGCTTTAGCATCATAAACCCTTTCTTCAACTCTGAACGCACGTCTTCTTGAATCCCTCCTACGTGAGAGTAGCCAGGTCGATTGTCAATTTAGCTCCCTCCGAAAAGATCATGGCGTCATCCCTTGGCAAATAGATGGTGCATCTAGGTCGTTCACGGTCTGCCAACTAAAGGTAGTGGAAGATAACCTCCAGAGATTTGATCCAGCTCTCCGTCACAAGTGGATCAGTAGTACCAGAAAACTCCTTGGGACACTAACGCCTGAAGCGCTCCTGTGGATATTCATGGTTAAGCCCTCGACCGGCTTGTCCCACAAACTGCTCTAACAACTTAGCCATCCCAGTTAGAACCCGGGCGCTGTTGCCCGAGCCATCATCCTTGACTGAGGAAAACCTTTTCTCCCTCACTCTTCCCGACATTAGCTACAACCAATAGCCCGATTTCGCCACATGACCAACATAATAGAATATTTAAACTTTAACTAACATTTACCCTTTACATAAAAAATGTAAACCTCAAGAGTATCAGTAAATAACTCAACCTTAATCCTTTACATGTAAGTTCAAACCTCATGAGAAAATAAACGACTCAAACATGACATCTTTATTTAAAACTTACAGACTTGGTGGTGCGGCTGAACGAGAACTGTCGCGGACTGGGTGTGAGCGCTTATCTTACAGGACCATGCTCTGATACCAAGTTGAAACGCCCGTACTTTTAAAAGTAAAAATGCGGAATTTTTTTTTCTAAATAAAACATAAAATCCATTCAGGCCGGCATCATTAAAAACATAAAATCATGAAACGGTTGAAGTTCAAGTAAACACTAATAAGAATGTTTTTCTTCAAAGAATAAAAATTTAATAAATCATGAAAATGTTCTAATATGCGGAAAACGTGTGTCCATCGATAAGCGCCTTCTCACCCCGATCGAGCCCTCGCCAACCAGCACCGCCTAAACATCCTCACCTAAAAATGTTCTAATATGCGGAAAACGTGTGTCCATCGATAAGCGCCTTCTCACCCCGATCGAGCCCTCGCCAACCAGCACCGCCTAAACATCCTCACCTGCATCGATGAAATCTAGTGAGCCTAGAGGCCCAGCAAGTAAATTCCGGGAATAGCAAATAATACATAATACATGCACATGCAATAAAATATTTTTATTTAACATAAACTCGTTTTGTCAACAGTTAAAATAAAAAGGTCGCCAAATGAAATCTTTCACAAGAAATCCCATTAACCTCAACACGACCCATTTTCAAAATAAGAGGATTTATCCTCAACTAAAATCCTTAAATCATTTCCTTAACCTCAAAATAAACCATTAACCTCATAATACTTTAATCATTCCTCCATTTATTTTATGAAATGTGGCTCAGAAATTCCTTGCAGTCATCAGTCAAGTAGCTTAAATAAGCTCATACGGTTCCATCAATTTGACGGGACACCCCGACCCGAAGGCCGACATTCACACGCCCGTAATCAGTCAAGTTGGCGGGGCACCCCGACCCGTCGGTCGACATCCACACGCCCGTAATAATTTGGCGGGGCACCCCGGCCCGTCGACCGGCATCCACACGCCCGTAATAATTTGGCGGGGCACCCCGACCCGTCGGCCGGCATCCACACGCCCGTAATATCAGTTATAACCTTGCCACAAACAATTAAAAACCTCAAGAATTTTCTCCTCCAAACGATTTTCCTCAAAATAATTTCTTAAATGAAACAAAAATAATAAATAAATTTTTCCTCCAAATAATTTGCTTTCCAACCCTCAACCCACATCAAGACACACGTGCCCTCTACCATAAATAAAAGAAATAAGATCACCCATGACACATGGCACCATGAAGAGACTCAAATTTCCCCCTTTTCATTTTAAAACTCACGGCTTTCGTAAAGTTGAGAGGCAAGTCATTTTTATTTTTTAAACTCACGGCTTTTCCCCCAAAACAACACAAAAATTCCTGTCTCTTTTTCTTTTTAAAATTTGACTCACTGGACGACAGAAATTTGAAGTATCAGGTCGGCACCACGAATTTTTTTTTAACAAAGATTAGCATCATGATGAAAATATAAACTATTGGTGGAGGGAGTTGGCACCGAATGAAGTTAAAACAATTTTCCATCATTGTAATACTACACCTTGCTGTCACCACCTCATGATGTCTCCCATATCCCCAAACACCCGCATGAATGCCACCACATCAAAGGAAGGAAATAAAAATGGAGTACACTCACACACAAGGATGTCCCATACACAATTCTCGACACCCACCATGAATTATCATTACCTCGACGCATCCCAAGCAGCGCCCCTACTCCGGAATTAAATCTCATAATACCCACAATGGCACCCTAACTTTCACATGCAGAATTCTCCCCCACACAACACGATAGGGCACCGGATCACAGAAAAAAAAAAAGGGAAGGCAGTCCATGCATAATCTGATATCATAGATGCAGCAAGAAATCGGAAGTATACTTGCCTTTAAAATTTAGCCGACGGTTGAGAGGCGATCTCCGGCGAGCAATACACACGAGCACGATCCGTAATCCCCACCAATCTTTTGAAATTATCGGCCCCTTCTATAAACCCTAGCCGCCTCTCTCTATTTCTTTGTGTATAACGTGTTGTGTGTGTTGTGGGGAGGGGTTTTCTCTATTTAAAATCCTTTGGCCTTTCAAAAGTGCTAGACCAAAAACTTGGGATTTTAAAAAATGCTACAACAACTTTGAACACAAGATAATAATATCCAAAGGCATTTTAAAATTTTAAAAGTGCTATGATTTAAAGAAATTCGAAAAGCGAACCTCAATTTAGCCTTAAAAATAAAATTCACAAAGCGCACTTAAATTTTTGCCGGAAAAATAATAAAATTATCTGGACTTAAAATCTCTATAAACTTTTATCAACCATCCTTAAAATATTTTTCCTTTTCAAAATGATAATTAAATAAATTTTTTTTTTTTCTGGTTGTCGTTATCGTGCTCGGGCGTCTTCCTCCGGAAATTTCCTCTCGAACCAAAATCCTGAATTCTAATTAAAGAGACGTCAACGTCAACAATTTAATAAAAATTAGTAAATATGACACAAAAATCAATTTTATGCCTCGGTCTCCCATGTTGCTTCTTGCTCAGTGTGGTTCGCCACTGGACCTTAATCATCGGAATGACCCTTTTTCTCAATCTCCTCTCCTGCCTCTGAAGAATTCTCATCGGCTTCTCCTCGTATGACAAATCTAGGGCTAACTGTAGTGGCTCATAACTCAGCACATGCGAAGGGTTCGACATGTACTTCCGGAGTGTAGACACATGAAATACATTATGTACTGTTGATAGTTGCGGTGGTAGAGCTACTCGGTACGCTAATGTGCCTACCCTCTCCAGTATCTCAAACGGTCCAATGTATCTCGGACTCAACTTCTCCTTCTTGCCGAACCTCATCACTCCTTTCATCGGAGCCACCTTGAGAAACACCTGGTCTCCTACCTCAAACTCCAACTCACGGCGATTATTGTCAGCATAGCTTTTCTGTCTACTCTGCGCCGTCCTCATCTTGTCCCGAACTCTATTAATAACCTCGGCGGTTTGTCTAACGATATCGGGACCCGTATCAGCCCTCTCGCCTACATCATCCCAATGGACTGGTGATATGAACTTGCGTCCATATAGTGTCTCATAGGGTGCCATCTCTATCGAAACCTGGTAACTGTTATTATACGTGAACTCGATCAGTGGAAGTTTCGAATCCCAGCTCCCTCCAAAATCTATTACGCAAGCACGTAGCAAATCCTTAAGAATCTGAATCACTCTCTCTGACTTACCTCTGTCTGAGGGTGACAAGTTGTGCTAAAGGCTAGCTTGGTACCTAAAGCTCGATGCAGACTCCTCCAAAACGTCGACGTGAACTGTGGATCCCTGTCTGACCCAATGGAAACCGGATACCATGAAGCCTAGATATCTCCCTGATTTATAATTCAGCATACTTGTTCAGACTATAAGTCGTCTTCACTGGCTGGAAGTGATCCGACTTAGTGAGGCGATTAACTCTAACCCAAATTGAATTGTATCCATGCAGTGTCCTCGACGACCCCACAACAAAATCCATCATGATGTTCTCCCATTTCCACTCTGGTATAGGTAGTGGTCTCAACATTCCTGCTGGTTGCTGGTGCTCTGCCTTCACATGATGGCAAGTCAAACACTCCGAGAAGAACGTCAAAATGTCACGCTTCATTCCCTGCCACTAGTAAAATTTTGCAAGTCGTTGTACATCTTCGTACCTCCTGGATGTACAGAGTAAGGAGTGGTGTGCGCATGCACCATGATATCATATCGCAAGGTGTCGACATGCGGGACCCCCATTCGACCCTGATGTCAAATAATCCCATCTATCTTTGTGTAAAGGTTGTTGCCCTTATCTTCATCCCGCTGTCTTGACTTAACCAACTGCTCATCCCTCGAATGGCTTTCTCCGATCCTATCCCTCAAGGTAGGCTGAATCGTTAGTGCGGCCAACTTCACGGCACACTCATGAGTAATCACCTCTAACTCGAACCTCTCGACCTCTATCGCTAGTGGTCTCTGGACAGTCAACTGTGATAATCCTACCGATTTTCTACTTAAAGCATCAGCCACTACATTTACTTTCCCCGGATGGTAATTGATGTTGCAATCGTAGTCCTTAACCAGCTCTAACCATCGTCGCTGGCGCATGTTCAGCTCTTTTTGGGTGAAGAAGTACTTGAAACTCTTATGGTCTGTGTAAGTCTCACACTTCTACCCATACATGTAATGCCTCCAAATTTTCAACGCAAACACCACTGCTGCTAGCTCTAGATCGTGGGTAGGGTAATTCTTCTCATGGTTCTTCAACTGCCTAGAGGCATAAGCACTTACCCTTCTATCTTGCATCAGAACTGCACTCAATCCCATTTAGACGCATCTATATAGAGAACATAGTTTCCCTGCCCAGAAAACATAGCTAACACCGGAGCTTCCATCAAAGCCTGCTTCAATCCGTCAAAACCTTCTTGAAACTCAGGGGTCCACTTATACTTAGCATGCTTCTTAGTTACCTATGTTAAGGGAACTGCCTCTTCGAAAACCCTTTGATGAAACGTCGGTACGTAAAAACCTGCAAGACCCAAGAAACTGCGTATCTCTGTCACGCTCTTAGGCACTGGCCAATCCCTCAATACTTCCACTTTTTTTTTTTGGGTCTAATTCGACTCCCTTCTTCGAAACCACATGGCCAAGGAATGAAACTTTCTCAAGCTAAAACTCACATTTACTGAACTTTGCGAAAATCCGCTTGTCTTTCAAAATATGCAATACCGTCCTAAGATCCTCGGAATGATCCCCTTGACTTTTGGAGTAAGTCAGGATATCATCAATGAATATTATC
>KV020207.1:0-17741 GCA_001598015.1 Dorcoceras hygrometricum | reverse complement strand
TTTCAAGGTACACTTAGTAAATTATCGATTTTTTATGACATCAAAATGTAATGTTTTACAAGGGTTAAGATTTCACGCGGAATTTCACCAAACAAAGAAATATATGAGTTTTGGCCATTGAAAATCCCACAGGAATTGAAGAAACTCAAGATTCAAGTATGAAAATAGAGTTTATAAAAGCAAAGTTGAAATGTTGCTAATTGATCTATCGCTTTTGGCGTAATTTTGCTTCCCAAGTGGTATCTATATCATTAATATCGAAGAATATCTATAACCGATTAACCCTCGTGGTCATCAATTCTTAGATACTCAAAATACACCTAATATCCATTATTATAGTCCATCAGAGACATTAAAGTTCAAGTACTAAAATAAAAAATCGAAAAAAATTTGTACAAAGAAAGCAGCCTTTTTAGCGACATTAATTTGTACAGTAGAAATTCTAGTACTCTGTTCTATTTATTTAGTTTCCTCCGTTGTTTAATTTCTTGTCGGTTGGTTCTATTTAATTTGGTTTCGAATAATTTGATGTTATTTTGTCCTGGTAATTAATTGTAGGACCCTTTTCTCACAGGTAAGTTTTGCATTAGTAATTCAACCGTGGACTTGACAATCACAGAGCTAGCCAATTAATATTTGTTTATGACAGTAACATTAATAAAATATGAACAAGAGATTTTAGATTTATTAGGATGTGAAATTAACCATAATGTTCCCTTTTTTAGTTTCTTGTAAAAATACTACCCAATATGTTAATTCAAAATGGTATCTTTAAAATATTAACATATATACCCACTTAGTATTAGAAAAAATTAACACCCTATACACACTGATTATCTACGATATGATGATGAATGATGAGATAATTAAGAGAAAGATAACAATAATATCAATATTTTCTTCACTCTAATTTTTGTAGTTAAACTTAACTAAAGCTAGGATATAACAAATTGTTTTTTTTTTTTCACAAGGGCTCGTGATGTATTTCTACGTGTCACGGGTTTCTTTATTAGTTCCTATTTATGATGCACAATTTCCTGGAATAGTTAGTGGTTATGATCGATTTAGGAAGGAGGGAATAATATGTATTTTTCATTGGAGATTTCTCGGAAAAAGTTGTCATATATTCTCCAATCCGGTATAAAAGATATTTAGCCTATTAAGATAGAAGTTAAAGAGGATATTTATGCTCGTCGTATCCTTTATATGGACATGAGAGGCTGGGGGCTATTACGTTGACCCGTATCAATGAGAATTTGACTTCACGAGAAATTGAACAAAATGCCGCTGAATCGACCTACTGAGAATCTCGACTGCTCGCACTATGACATACAAACTGTTTCTACCTTAAGAAATTTGATTACAAAACGTAGAGCTTCTACTTAATATATACGTATTTACAGCAACGAAAAAAAAACACTAAAAACAAAGTAAAGTTGCTGTCATCTTAGAAGAAACGATAATAAAATTTGTGTAGTAATATCCCGCACAATTATCGTTTCTCAAGGCTTCCTCAATTTACATTTGCGTGTATTCTATATGTATCAGCTTGAGTGTTGTGCGATTATATATATATATATATATTTTTTTTTGTAAACTTTATTTCATTTTCTTGTTTTTTTTTTGATATATCCTTATGATTTTAAAAATCAAAAGGATCTTGAGCAATCGGTCCACCGAAAGGGTCAGAAGAGACCGATTCTTCTGATTTTGCAGTTTTTGAAGAACATTGGGACATAAATTCAAAGAGACGATTTTGAAATTCTGGGTCATTTTTGAATTGTTCCCAGAAGGTTTTTTGAGAAGGATCAGCATCAGCTTTGGATGTTTGGGATGCTTGGGTGTTGGTTTGAATAGGTTTCTTTTGTTTCTTGTCCTCGGATGAATATTTGGGATTTTGTCCTGTAGATAGGAAATGACGGACAACTTGTTCGTTACATAAGTG
Organism: Dorcoceras hygrometricum; assembly: GCA_001598015.1. NCBI lineage: Eukaryota > Viridiplantae > Streptophyta > Magnoliopsida > Lamiales > Gesneriaceae > Dorcoceras > Dorcoceras hygrometricum. Next base: position 15,796 of record KV020207.1, on the reverse strand, counting down.
GGTATCATATTTTCTCCACCATTTGATTTTATGAATTCGCACCAATGAGAAATTCAAATAGGAATTGTCTTTATCTGATTTCCAACGAAATAAGAAGAAAAGAAGTATATTGTAAAGAATACACCGAAAAAATTTAAACAAAGTTCCTCGGAGAATGAATTCGGGGAAGGGGAAGGGATGAAGTCGAAATTACTATGAGAAAATCTTTTTCTTAAAGTAGTCAAAACGAATGAACACGTTCAACAAAAAAAAAGATTTTTTTTTCAATTCGGTTTTTTTCTTACCACACGCGATAATAAAATTATGGATTCTCGTATTTGTCGAACAAAACACCAATCCGGGTTTGAGTTCGGATTGGAATTCTGATTCAAATGAACAAAGAATAAGCCTATTTCTTTTTTATTCTAAGACTAGTAGTTCTAACTGTCAACTCGGTTATATATATATAGTACATGAAAGAGAATTTTACCGAAACAAAGAATAAGAAGAACCAAGTATGTTTCAAATTCTTGCAAATTTCATATCGGAAATTGGACGGTGACATGTGAGGGTTGCTATCATCGAGAGGGACTGTTTGGTTGAGGGACCCCAACTCATTAATTTTTCTTAACGCTGGCATTTGTACTTTTGCTTCCAACCAAACAACATTAGAACTTATCGCTATCAAACCCTGGTTGGATTTTGTGTGTCATCCGATCCTCACGATTATCTTTCAACGTAATTATTGACATCCATTTTTGTCGAAGTGATTTGAATTGTTGGTGAGTATTTATTCATGCTTAAATTTCTAAATTTGGTGACCAAAAGCTAGATGCAAGATTAGAATGTTTATGTTCTGCTCTTATTTTTCTGAATCAATGGGTTAATAATACATTGAGTCATTGAGGTTTGAAACACGTTTGAAGGCAAGTGGTCAATTTATTTTGTATTAGCTTTTTATTTTTTTTCTAACACTTCTTTTCTATATATATATATGGACATACACATGTGCGTATACATATGCCATATAATTTTAATGGAAAAAAAAACTCCCATAATAGTGTCTTATGGTTCAATGCTATGAGACGAATTTCCGATCTACCAGATCAATGAAAAAAAAACTTTATGATAAAAAATATTTTTATTACAAAAATTGACCAGTCGATTTAACTTACAATTATGGATTTGTGAAATAGGTAGCATGAGATATACTATTTTAAGACGTTATAGTATCAGAGTTTGTTCAATAATTTAGAATTGGAGAATGGAGATACTAAGAAGATATTTCTGTCAATACCATTTTCTTCTCGTACTCCCATTAATCATAAATCTAACAAAATTTTTACAACAGTGATATAACTGAATTACCCTGATTGGGAGCGGCTCCCAGGTCGAAAGACCAGGAGGTCTTTCCTCAAGCACTGAACTACGTGAAATGAATGAACATGAATGAGTTATGATAGGTCACCTACAACCACATAAACAAGTCAGAGGATGTCAGAAATATTTTTCGCGAAGCTAAGAGCTTGTGAGTTTGTGAATCTCTGTGAAGTGAAGCATACCTGAGCTTTTATAGAGGGGCTAAGCTGTCGGTGAGAGCACATCACTTGCCATGATGTTGCTCGAGCAAGTTTTACGCCTAGTATTGCACCTATATTGACCATTTCACAGGCAATACTGTTGTCCTAAATTTTCGGAATGAGACTAATTCAACGTGTACTCATAGTGCCATCGGAGACATGATTGTCAGAATAATAGGGTGTGCTCGGGTGTCCAAACACTTGCTCACTCCTCTATATCCTATGTGACATGCTTGAGGGTGAACAGTCCTCGGGTACCGAGGTGACATGTTCAAGGGTGATGGATTCTCAGGTCTCGAGATGACTATGTGTGGTATCAAGAGTATCCATCGGATAGGTCCTAGATGGAGAATTTGAAGTAGCACACTGGTCCTCATGGCGACACAATCTCTTAGCGGGGAGTCAAGTGTAAGGGAGCCAACTGACACGCCTCATTTTATTTTAAAAAACAGCATACTGGTACTTTCAATCGTCATCAAAAATCGGTTTTCAAGAAATTCAGGCTCAACATGGTATGTGTGAATGCAATGCCATCATATTCACATACAACATACAATGCGCACAAAAAAGCTACATCAGATCAGCACACGCACACGTATATTCACATGCTTATCTCAAAGTTGGAAATTATAAGATCAATCTGTATATTCGCTCAGATCTTACCAAAAGTTCAGTTCTCGGTCAACAACTCAGGGCCACAAAATCAAGACAAGAACCACAAGACGCTACATATCTGTGAAAACATCTAAGAAATCAACTTGGGTTCAAGCTCAAACAGATCACAGCCGAAGCTCCGAAATTCGGCCAGATCATACTCAATCTCGTAATTCAAATCCAGCTCAAGTATAACAACAAAGGGCTGAAATCAAAACTTTAATAGCCTCGATTACCTAAAACAGAACTCAACTAGACCAGAAATTGAGGATAATAGTTCCCGAAGCTTCTTTTTGCTTTCTCAATTCGGACTCTACACAACTCCAAACTAGTACAAGTTGTAGAGTTTTGAAATAGGTTTTCCAACGGTACCTCTCTTGTCCAAATCTGATCGACCAAACTCCAGCAATCAGAACTTAAAGGTGTCAGATGAACAGTGACAAGATTTCTTAAATAACTGTTCGATGCTCTCTGAAGAAGAAGATAAGGTGATATGTGGTGTAGAAATGGCTAACACTTGGTCAACGGTCGCATATATATACAACTAAGTTCTTCAGATTTGGGCTACAGTATTTTCAGATTAGCTCACGCATCTACACTGTATCCAGCTTAGGCATGCAGTTCAGCACGCAACCACAATTCATCTCTTGCATCCAACATATCACGCTCATCGACAGATCACCCTCGCAAACAATCACGCTCACGAACAGATCACTCCACAGACACAGATCAGCTCTCACGCACTACTCAGCTCTCGTGCGCCTTCCAGCACATGAGAACAAGATCAGCTCACACCTGAACTAACCCCTCATTCAGCTCACGCCCGATAAGAATGTTACAAATAGTTGTCACCTAATATGTTCTTCGCCATCAGCTAACGTCTAAACTGATCTCACCAAACTATACGGCACAACCCCCGATCTTAGGGCTCAGCTCAGGACACTGTGTAACTCCCAAAGTTGAATCCAGTCAATGCCTTACTTCTCAAACTGATATCATCTCAGAGCAGCTAAACTGCCAGTTCACACTAAAACAGATCAAATCACGATATTAATACTGGCCATGCTCAACACCGCTCAACTTAGAAGACTTATATTAGGTCGCAATCTACCAATTCAGCTTAGGATGTGCTATTCAGCTTACGCATCAAAAATAGTTCGCGATACTGTCAAATCACAGTACACATACTTGGAGCAGATCGTGATGGTCAACTCAGCTCACGATCTCAAAACTCGACATACGCACTCAAATCAGCTTACACTCCTCAGATCAACACACGATAACAAATCAGCTCATGCCTTCTGATCCTACTGAACGATACTTCCAACCGATAAACAGCTAATACTCCACTAATGTGATCCCATTAAGCCACTAATTGCACGGACAATGAGCGGCTCCTGGTAAGCTTCTAAGCAAAAGGGCACATGAATGAACCAACCTCACATCGGAATGCGAGGGATTTCATGACTAGGAAGTTATGAGACTGTGTAGCTGAGGTGGACTTATCATATTGTAATTGATATTACTCCTACAAAAAAGAATGCATCTTCTTTTCGGTAGCTCATCACTTAAGAACTCCAAAGTTAAGGATGCTTGACTTAGGTAAATTTTGGGATGAATGACCCCCTGGGAAGTTTCTCAGGGTGCATGCAAGTGAGAAAAACATATTGAAAATGTCATTATTGGTACAGTGGGGACAGTATTTAAACCTGGGACGTTACAGTTGGTATCGGAGCCGACCTCTCTTAGTACGGTGTGATTTGGGGATCAACCAAGTGGAAGCTGGTGGGCATGTGACACCCGCTACTCAAAATAGGGCTGAGAATGATCATCGGTGCCAAGAGATTGTACGGACAATGAGCGGCTCATGGCAGACTTCTAGACGAATGGATACATGAATGAACCAATATCACACCGGAATGAGAGGGATTCCGAGATTGGGAAGTTATGAGACTATGTATTTGAGGTGTCCTTATGAAATATAATTGGTGCTACTCATAACAACAAATGGCATCTTTTTTTCGGTAGCTCATCACTTAAGAAATCCAAAGTTAAGCGTGCCTGACCTGGGTTGGGATGGGTGACCCCCTAGGAAGTTTCTCAGGGTGAGTGAGAGTGAGAAAAAAACACGCTGAAAAGATCAGTGTTGGTACAGTGGATACAGTCTTTAAATCTAGGACGTTACGGGCTATGACATCTCCTGATGTGATAACACCTACACCCTATCCCCCTTGATGCCCGAGCATACCCCTGGCCTTACTAATTTCTTGTCTACCATTATTACGAAGTCTTTCAACACGCCAGAGTTAGTCAAAGAGGACCTCCTTTGCCACTCTTATGTTCAGCCGAAATGGGTCGAGCTTAGAGAGGACTATGTATTACAATTGTTTTTATACGTCTTACGTCCTACCCTACCATTCCGACCATCTAACTTTCACCTCTTTTATATTTTGTAGTTGACAAGATGGGTAAAGCCGAGATGATGAGGTCTCTGTAGGAGAGGAAGAACAAACCAATGGGACCCCAATATCTCACCGCTGAGCAAGAGAAAGAGGAACGCCTCAGTGAATGAGGAGGAGAGACCCTGGAAACACCAAGAAAGGGAATCAGTGACAGACTCTGCTCAGTGGTAGACCTAGGGATCATGACGTTTGAGCTAATAAGCTTGGGGGAGAGGCTCCTCGAGCGAAGCCCATCAGGATACTTCCTAAAGCCCCGAATATTCCCAAGCTCTCCTTTGTGACCTTCCCTAAATCCAGGGTATCTCTGGAATTCCTCCGCCACATGGTCCGAGACAATTATCTCGAGCTCGTGCGGAGGACTTACGACGTTTTTCATGGGTATGGTCAATTTGGACGAAAGTTTGATCAAATCCATATTTATGTTTAAAATTAATATTTTAAGTATAAAAAAAGAATAATTTTTCAAGGTTGTGATTTTTACAAAATATGATCATGAATGGTCTTAACGTAGAGTCTTTGTCATGAACCTAAGCTTTTAAATTTAAAGTAGTAAAATATTACTAAATAATTGAAATTAATCTAAATTTGATGTAAAAATTTCAATTTTTTATATACAAATCTTTTACGAGACACTATCCCAGCTCAATTACATGAGATGAATATACGTCTAACTTGATCCATAAAAAATATTTTGTTCTTTTCTTTGAAAGATATCATGTTAGGACCAGTTCGCTCACTACAATAAAAACAGATCAATGAGGGATACACGCGATCTGAAAATAATAGAATTGAGTTTCAATAACTCTGGTTCTTGAAAAACATTGAGCACCAAGAAGTATATCAGATCTGGTATAAAAACCAAGGAAAAAACATCTGATATACTCTCTGAAAATTGAAAGTAAGTTTAAAAAAACATAGTTTGCTAAAAACAGCTTTTAAAACATGAATGCAGAACGCTATTAAAATCAGTACGCTAGATTTGTTTATGAAAGTTCACAGCTTAATCTCTCCTACGTCTCCCCTTCTTCCAAACTGAAAGGTTCTACTAGAAAACTTTGATCCTACAGTAATTGTACAGACTCATCTCGCCTGGGACTTACCCACTGCCTAAAGCTGATACTCCTAGACTCTTCTCTACACACCAGCTCGTAGGCCGTGTGAACTCCATCTGTTAGAACATATTTTATGTCTCTGTTCAAATACTACAAACACTAAGTTTTACGTTTTCATGTCAAGAATCTTTTGTAGATTTTGGGTTGATTCACTCATCTAGTCTTTTATATCTCAGCTCTCAAATGTGTGAGTTAATTTCTGTGCGAGAAATATGACAATTAAAGTGTATAAACTCTCAAATATTATATCTCATACACTGGGAAGTGCTTCTTCCAAAGCAGATAGACTCAGCAGTCAACTTTTACGATTAACCTCCTCTGTTCTGATAGTCAACTATTTCACCCTTTTTTTCTTCCCATGGTGACGACTCTCTGTTTCTTTTCTACACTCTCTTCTCTGGTTCCCTTGCATTCGCTCTTCTATTGCCCACTCTTCTTCATCATTTCAGATCGCATATATAAAGTCTCTGGTCTTATGTTATCGTTGGAGACAATCTCCCAACTGGAAAAACTTCTATAAAGTTTCTGACATTGGGTCATTGTTGTCCTTTTATCGTACATAGGTAAGTGAGGCCATTTAAAATGTTCTTTGAGCTTGCTTTGAAATTTATGTAGACATTGTTAGAGTAGGTGCCCAACTAGCCAACTTGTGACGTGTGGGTTCTTGTTGACTCTTTGTAAAACGATTTTTATTTATGAAATTCGTATTCTTTTGTGCCATTCTTTATCTTCATTATTTTATAATGTTAACAATTGTGTTGGATAAAGACCTGGAATGCACCATAGTATATGTTAGATGTGATAGTGGATATGATGGCTATCATGAAACACATCTAATAGTCACTGTGTATTCTAAACTCGTTCCTAGTCGATTGGACCGTCAAAATGAGGATAAGGCCGCCCGAGTTTGACACTAGCATCTGCGATGTGAAGTACCACGTTTCATTGGTAGGGAACATTGTGATGTTCTGAGCATGCAGATGGATAGTGACCTGGTGATCTATCGAACTATCCTCGTTCGGACTTTCCAAGTGGTTACCATTTGTCGAGTGGATTAAGTCCGAGGTCTTGGTTGTACAGATTAGCCTTTATTACTCGAAACATCATTGAGACTCTACATGATAGGTGTCTCACTTTGACCCGTTTTCCGACTCAGTTGGGGTCATCATGTGGTGGGATTGGGTGAGGTCCCGATGCATGTAGGAGTTGATGCTTCGTTGTCGAGGATTCACCGCTCGCCTTTGTGCGTGGATATCCCATGCTATCTGAGGAGATAATAGTGTGACAAATCTCTGGCCAAAGTACTAGGTGTGGTTTAGGTAAATGGGTTTACCTAGTAACACATGCGATGTCGCTATTTGATCTCCAAGATGTATGCATGGTTATTGGATCTCTAGCGACTCTCGATTTACCAATGGTCGTTGATCTGATCGGGATATTTGTGTTGAAAGGACCGTACTGTACGCTAACCATGACCGACTGGTTCTTGCAGGCACTATCAGTGATACCTAGGGGATCATGAGGTGATGTTGCTAGACGCTTTACCATGATCCGATGGCTTAGTTCGAAATGTGGTTTCGAAGTCGCAAATATTGTGAGCTCACGGATAACTGTATCCCTGAACCATTGAGGGTCACACAAGTACTGGTTTCTCAATTCCCGCACGGAAATCAAGCTCAATTTTGTTGAGTATAGGAGGAGGAAGGATGGAAGTGCTGTCAGGCCCCCTGATCGGGATATTTGTGTTGAAAGGACCGTACTGTACGCTAACCATGACCGACTGGTTCTTGCAGGCACTATCAGTGATACCTAGGGGATCATGAGGTGATGTTGCTAGACGCTTTACCATGATCCGATGGGTTAGTTCGAAATGTGGTTTCGGAGTCGCAAATATTGTGAGCTCACGGATAACTGTATCTCTGAACCATTGAGGGTCACACAAGTACTGGTTTCTCAATTCCCGCACGGAAATCAAGCTCAATTTTGTTGAGTATAGGAGGAGGAAGGATGGAAGTGCGACTTCTTAAAATTAAATAGGTCAAAATGCAATTTCCCTAAAGTTTGGGCTAGTTTGACTATCCTTGAAACTTGCAGGGGCCAAACTGCTATTTTGGATTAGGTGTTCCGAAAAATTGTTTTCGTATCATAATTCTCAGTTTTGTAAACTGTGTAGATCGGTCCGATCTGATCATCGATCGAGATTATGATGGATCCACAGTGATGGACTTGAAACGAAAGTTCACTCTGGGACTGGGCCGACCCAAGCCCATTAAGCCGGTTCAAGCCCATGTAGAATCTATAAATAGGGTCCTAGGGTTTGCATTTGACATTGTACCAAAACCCTAAACACTTCCTCCCTCTCCTCACATCCTCACGTCGCCGTCGCCGCCCCGCCGTCGTCGCCGTCGGACTTGTTCCGACCGTTCCGACGAGAAGATTCCGTCCGTGAAATTTTCGTCGTGTTTTCTAGTGCAGACCGACGAAGGAATCGAGAATCCAGTCGTGGACGGGATTAGGAGGACGACAACCGCCTACTGTTGAAGTGCCGATTTCCTCGTGAAATTGGTGAAGCCAGACGCCTAGACGCCAGAAAGGTACCAATCTAAACATCCTATGTATGTTTATGTACTGTTTTAATAGTGTATTGACCGTTCTCGGGTCCAAATTTTTAAATCTTCCGCTGCGCCCCGGGAGCGGGATCTTGATCCGCCGCTGCGCCAACAGACATGTCAAAGCAAATCAGTTTGAACTACTTTTAATATAGTCTTCGAGAAAGCTTGTTTTCAAACTGCTTTGCTCGTGATCTGACTTGCTCTGAGTTGAAGGCCTCTAAGCTGATATGTTTGAGCTGTTCTAATATGAGTTCTTTCTGCTCTTGCTCTAAGCTCTTCGTCAACTTAATCTTGTTTCTTCTTACTCTCAGCTGATCGTCTCTCAGCTGATCTTCTTTCAGCTGATTGTCTCTCAAATGATCTCTACGAAGCTTCCTCTAAGTTGTTCTTACGCTACTATGCTTCGTTAACTCTGTTCTGCTCTACTCTGAATATCTAATATGTTCTCCTCTGAGCTGATCTGGTCTAAGCTGGTCTTGCTCTGTTGTTTCAGCTTAGACCTCCTGAGCTGATCTGATCGATGCTCTAGTTTGTTCAGCTCTCAGCTGAACTTGCTCTAAGATGTAATCCGAATCGCTCTTCTCTAAATTTTTATGTATCTCTAATATCTCTGAGCTGTTCGTCTACGCTGATCTGCTTCTCTCTAATCTGTTCTTAGCTACACTACTCTTGATCTCTGAACTGAATCGCTCTGCACTGATATTATACGAAGCTCCATCTGATCTGATTCTTCTTAGCCGATGTCAGTTCGTCACTTATACCGCACAGCTCTTTAGCTTTTAGCTTGACCCTGATCTGATACAAATCCAGCTTAGCCTGCATACTCACATAAACTGTTAGAGACAAAATAACAAATTTTATGTTTATCAAAATTAAGATCTGATATGTTACAAGTCATATCATTTATATAATTTGAATCCAACTATTTACACAAACAGGCGTATAGGTTTTTATATGGGATTGATAAATAATTTTATGAACGCTTTTCAGTTATTAACAGCTTATCTATATCTGTATATCCATGCGCATTCCCCATTTTTTTTTATTTATATATCTCTATCCTTTAATCTTCGTAAACAACGAGTTTATGGTTTATGAATTGTAAAGTACAGAGAAAGCTAGTTTCGAGAAAAATGGAAGAACCAGAGTCTCCCCTTCAAATTCTTACACCATGTAGCGGTGGAAGAAGTGGAAGAAGGCAATCCAGTAATCCCAACTCTCCTGAATTCGAGTTTTGGATGATTCGAAACCCATCCTTTCCTCAGCCTAATCTCCTCTCAGCCGATGAACTCTTCTCCGACGGATTCCTCCTCCCCCTACACAAGCTTAACCTTTCCAACGAGCCTCCTCCTCTGCCGTCGCATCAGAAACCTGGAGAATCTGATGTCTTGGGGGAAGAATCTTCGACTGTTGAATCGCCGGCTGAGTTGTCAGCATCTCCCAGGTTGACTTCTTCGAAACGTTGGATGGATATATTCAAGAAAAGCTCACGCGTAGATGGTAATGGCAAAGAGAAGAGTGTTTCTGACAGTAAGGAGAAGAGGAGAGAGCAGAACAATGGTGTTAGCGCGAGTAATGGGTTCAGTTCATCGGAGCTGAACATAAATATTTGGCCGTTCTCAAGGAGTAGGTCCGCCGGGAACAGTCGTCGATCTGCGGCGGCTACTCGAAAAGTGAGTAGCGCTCCTTGCTCCAGGAGTAACTCAGCTGGTGAGTCAAAGTCTAGGAAGTGGCCCAGTAGCCCTAGCAGAGCTGCTGGTGTTCACTTGGGGAGGAGCAGTCCTGTTTGGCAGGTTCGCCGCGGTGGTGGATCTGGTGGCGGCGTTGCACCGAGTGTGCGGACTTCAGACGCAATTCTGAAGAGTGCTCGAAAGGGTATCAGAAAAGATGGGAACGACGGTCGCCGGAAGTCACCCGTCACAGGGTCCTCCGGAGGAGGGGATAAAGCTAGAGTTTTGAGTTTCAACGTTCCTATGTGTATCGGCTATCGGCAACATTTGGGCTGCAGAAATGAACATAACGGCTCTCATGGTGTCCCCGCCGGAAGTGGCGGCAGCGGCGACGTCGCCGGGGAAGGGGTACGTGGCATTAATTTATTCAATATCCGAAGCCTCTTTACAAAGAAAGTACATTGATGATATGTGTGCCATGTTAATTAACTATTTTAACTAATCATGTATTTTTATTAAAAAAAAAAAAGAACTCTTAGCTGTCTTTTTTCAAATTTTTCCCTTCAATTTCTGGATAGATGTAATTATATATTAGAATAGCCAGGAACTTCTTGACTTGTGTGTTGCTTATTGTAATTTCTCGACTTCTCCTTATAGAAATCGTCCATATATTTTTTAAAACAATCTGTTTAGATCTGTTCCAAGTCTATTTTAAACAATAAAAGGATGATACGAATGAATTTGAAAAGAAAATATGCTCGGAACCATCTCTAATAAATTAGAACCGAAACCCTTATTTTTCATTTGTCATTAGATTTAAAAGAATAAAAGTAGTTAAAATATGTTCAAACAGTAAAGTTAAAAATAATAATGGAAACCATAAAAAACCGCTTCCGGTTTTATTTTTATTTAAACCGTTAGTTGAACCGTAGTAAGTCATAAATATGTTAGGAGAATCAGATTTCTAGTACAAAAAATTATTTGCCATCCTATAATTTGTTGAAGAAGATATTTTGTAGCTTATCTTGTTTGACTTTTTTTTCAAAAAGATATCTAATTGGATATTATGTTCTATTAGTCGACGCATGACATTCTTTGCCACGAGTGATGTATAATGTACGCTATTTTGTGACTTTAAAAAAAAAAAAAAGAACTACTTTATTAAAGTAAAATGTTATCAAATTTAGCCGGTTTGTAAAGGTATATTTGATAGAAAAGTCGAAGGTTAATGAACAAAAAGAGTACATTTCTCAAAAAGGTTACTTTTTAAATCTTCTGTAGTTTCAAAATCTTAATACATATATGCAAAATGTAAAATCATATTCAATTCATGAACTCTAAAATTAACTCGCAAGAATAGTCTCGAAATATTCTCTGTTATTTTATCTAGGACGTCTAAATCTATTTCACGAGATCTTTATTAAAAAATTATCTAATAATCAAAACTTTATTTGATTAACTAACTATATTAATTTTTCATCACTAACTTAATAAAAATAATAAATTTATTAAATCATTAATTTTTTTCTTGGAAAATGATTTCATTCTTTCGATGTGATAAAATTAATTTTAGAGTTTATTCAATAAAATAGAAAATTATAAAGAAAATAAATAAATTCATTGACTAACTATAATTTTTAAATTAAAACGTCACAAGTTTACCAAATAATTTAATGGAGACTTGAAACATGTCACAATTAATTATTACAGGAATTAGATAAAGCAATAAAGATAAACATCTTCTGTCGTAGTACTATGACAAAATACCGGAAACAGTATATTTAGAGATGATAATATATTGGGTCTAAGTAAGGACCTTTATAAAACCCAATCCAAGGGATCGGGTTTAGATCCGCCCAAACGCCCTCTAGGGCGGATCTAAAACTGGGTCAATAGGTCTCGACTCGGATCCGGGATGAGTCTCGAATTTGCCCCGACCTAGGTCCGTGGGTTTCGGATTGACAAATTATATATGTAATACATGTAATAATTGCTTGAGTTGGTAAAAGATACAAAAGATGTGTTTGACATCCATTTAGGGATGGCAATGGGACGGCGTGCAGTCGGTTTTGCTATTATCATCCCCGTTCCTGAATAATTCGGGGATCTCCATCCCAATTCCCACGGGGATCGATTCGGGGATGGGGATCCCCATCTCCACCTCTAATATTAAATAGTTAATATATCGGATAATATATATTTACCATTATCATATTATAACAGTATTTATACCCGCCCACATTTTTAAGTATTGTTTGAAAATACTAACTAATAATTTGCATGTCCATGGTAAAGAGTGTGATAAATATGATTAAAATTATTTTCTTTGCTATTTTATCTTTTTAACATGACAGAAACTATGATAAATATTTGCAGCATCAATTTTCTTTTTGTTGTTAACGTGGAAAGTATACGACAAGAACTTGATTTAGAGGTAAATCAATTCCTAATAGAATAATCATACTCTAAATTCTTGCATTAATGAGAGTGGTCTTGTTCTTTTCAGAAGATACCATACCCCGAAATTCTATTTAGTCGTCAGCGAATCAGCTTTGATTTAATTTGCTTCCGGTAGATCTGTATAAATTTAACACATACATGTTTATCATATACACACAAACCCAAAAGATTCGAAAACTTAGGCTCCGTTTGGACACGTTTTTTAAAACGTTTTTTTAATTAAAAAAGTTAAAATATATGTTTGGATAATTATAAATGTTTTTGAAAAATATTTTTAGAAAACTAGTTTTGAAGTACACTTTTTAAAAAACAAGTGAAAGATGTTTATAATGTTTTTAGAATATAAATATAAGGAAACTTTATACGAGTACACGAAGATTTCTGGAATTGCACAATTACAATTACACACTGAATTCACTCTTGTACATCTTCTTTATTCTCAAGCATATATACACTCTTGAGTTTATGCAGAACATGTGCGATTCTCTCCAATTTTCTTCTCTCGCAGAGCAGTGAGCACAATGTGGAATAAAACTGTTGAAGATAGTATTCGTTCTTCTGTCCAGTTTGAGTGGTGACCAATATATATATATTTTATGGGCCATTGACTTAAGCAATTCCAGTCAATTCTCAAATGACTCACGTGCAGCATACTCAATTGTTCCACCAACTTTAACTGCTGAAGGTTGATAACACTTTCTTCACAAATCTCCACCTTGTTATCAATTCATTTCAGTTCAAATTGTCTTCCCACCAAGTTTCCTCATACTAAGGTTCGTCCACTGTCAAGAGGTTTATGAGGTCAAGACAATGTTGATGTTTGGTTGCTGGGAGGACCTTTGTAAACACATCAGCTGGATTTTCATGAGTACTGATTTTCACCAGAAGATCACCTCTTTCTACGATTTCTCTTACAAAATGTAGCTTGAAATCTATGTGTTTTGATCTCTCATGAAACACTTGGTGCTTGGATAAGTGGACTGCACTCTGGTTATCACAGTGGATGAGTATTGACTCATGTACCAGTCCTAACTCCTTGAGGAACCCCTTAAACCAAATGCCTTCCTTTACACCTTCAGTGACAACAATATATTCAGCTTCAGTAGTTGAGAATGCAACTACCGGTTGTAACATGGACTTCCAGCTTACTGTTGTTCCATACATTGTGAACACGTACCCGGTCATGGACTTCCTTGTATCAATGCTTCCAGCAAAATCTGAGTCTACATACCCAACAATTGCTTGGTTCTGATCCTTATCAGCTGTAAAGCACAGTCCCAGATTAACAGAACCTTTGACATATCACAGAATCCACTTCAATGCCATCCAATGTTCCTTTCCCGGGTTTGAAATGAACCTACTTACAAGGCTTACTGCATAAGCAAGATCAAGCCTTGTGCAGATCTTTGTGTACATCAGGCTACCCACTGACTTGAATAAGGAATTGCTTCCATATAATTCCTATCAACTTCTTTTTTGGGACACTGAGAGAGTGACAGTCTGAAATGATTTGGCAATTGACATTGTACAGCTTTTGCTTGTAACATGTTGAATTTTTTCAGTATCTTCAACAAATAACTTGACTGTGTTAATGTTTCTGGCATATGTCCCTTTGTATTTCCATTCCCAGAATTTTATTGGCTGGTCCAAGATCCTTCATTTCGAATCTGTGACTTAATTCTCTTTTAATTTTGTCTATATCTTGCTTCTCTTCACCAGCAAGCAACATGTCATCTACATAGAGAAGTAGATAGATATTGTTACCACTGTACAGCCACTTATGATAGACACACCAATCATACTCACTTCTACTAAATCCTTGGCTCGTCATGAAGTCATCAAATTTTCTGTACCATTGCCGAGGGGGCCTGTTTTAACCCATAGAGAGATTTTCTCAATTCACATACCAGTTGGATGGGTGAATTTACTTCAAACATTTCAGGTTGAGCCATGTATATGACTTCATCCAAGTCCCCGTGTAGGAATGCTGTCTTAACGTCTAATTGTTCCAGCTCAAGATCCTGTCGGCTACTATGTCTAGAATGCTCCTGATTGACCGATGTTTGACTACAGGTGAAAATATTTCATGAAAATCCAGACCCTCAACTTGTGAGTAGCCTTTTGCCACCAGAATGGCTTTGTACCTTGGTTGTTCTATCCCAGGAATCCCTTCCTTTATTTTGAAAAGCCATTTGAGCCAATGATTCTCTGATTTTCTGGTCTTGGTACCAGTTTCCAGGTCTGATTCCTTTCAAGGGAGCTGATCTCTTCTCTCATGGATTCTATCCACTTCTGTTTGTCACTAGAATTCATTGCTTCTGATAGTGAGGTAGGATCTGTTCCATGAATTTCAGTGGCTGCAGTAAGTGCAAAAGAGATCATATCAGCATATCCAAAACGTTGAGGTGGTTTGATCAGTCTCCATTGTCTGTCTCTCACTAGTTGATAATCTGGAGGTGTTATAGATTGAGTTAGATCTGTGTCGCTTCTGTTATCTGCCTCAGTTTGAACTTGTTTTTAGGGTGTGTTTGACATTGGTAGCTCCCCCTCAACTTGAGCAGTCCCTGTGCTTTGATTATCAAGTTGAGTATGTGATGCTGACTTGTTGGTGTGTTTCAGAGGGAATTCTTCTTCTTTAAAGGTGACATCCCTGCACACCAAGGTCCTTTCTTTTCCTGGTTCAATGCATCTTAGCTTATAACCTTTAACTTTTTCGGGATAACCAAGAAAAACACACCTTATGGCCCTTGGATCTAGTTTCCCTTGCTTTATGTGAGAATATGTTGTACAACCAAAGGGTCTCAGGTGATCAACGGAGGGCTGTTTTCCAGACCACATGTCCATAGGGGTATGAAAGTCAAGCGGTACAGATGGGCTCCTGTTAATCAGATGACAGGTTGTGGATACTGCTTCTGCCCAGTAAGAATTGGGTAATCATGAACTGTCCAACATGCATCTTACACGTTTTAGCAGTGTCCCGTTCATTCTTTCTGCCAGCCCATTTTGTTGGGGAGTTCCTGGGACAGTTTTATGTCTTTTTATCCCCTTTCCTTGATTCTTCAAACTCATTAGAACAAAACTGTGAGGAATCAGATTTTAGATTAGTGATTAATTGATTTGATTTGGGATTAATCACAGAATTTTTGAAGAATTGCGAAATAAATCTGGTTCCCTGCTGATTCGAAAGTTGCTTTAATCCTTGGAGAATTCAGTCGCAACGAATTTGGTGAAGTCAACGCTGGTCAACGATACTGTAGCTGCCTGCTG
>KV020205.1:0-21909 GCA_001598015.1 Dorcoceras hygrometricum | reverse complement strand
GCCTCCTTAGCAGCAGCTGATGCTGCGATGTACTCAGCCTCAGTGGTTGAATCCGCGATGGTGTCTTGCTTGGAACTCTTCCAAGAGACAGCACCACCATTGAGCATGAATACAAATCCAGAGGTTGACTTCAAATCATCCACGTCACACTGGAAGCTAGAATCAGTGTAGCCTTCCAGTTTCAGTTCACCACCCCCATACGTTGACTCAACGCAGGATCAGATCTCTCCAAGTGTGACTGCTGCTGGAACTCAAGCGATAAATGCACAAGATACTGCTCAAACAGATGGTGCTCAAGCAGATGTTGCACAAACAGATATTGCTTCACAAAGACCAACATCTGAAGCACCAGTTGCGAGTACTTCACATCAATTAGTATCTAGACCAACATCTGACACACAAGCGGGCAACGCAAACTATCAATTGGTGTCAGAAAATCCAGATGTGGCTATCCAGCAAGATATTCGAGCAGAACAAGGAGCAAATCCAATTGGACTTGATCTCCGGTGGAAAAAAATTCATCCAACCAAGCAAGTCATAGGTAACTTCGAATCTCCTGTTCGCACACGAAGCCAGCTATTGCATGATCATTTTGATTCAGCTTTCATCTCGCATATAGAACCCAAACAAATAGATGAAGCCTTAGCAGACCCAAGCTGGATTGACGCTATTCAAGAAGAGTTAAATCAATTTAAGCGTAACAATGTATGGAAACTTGTACCTAAACCTTCTAATCATTCAGTGATAGGAACTAGATGGGTCTTTAGGAATAAGCTAAATGAAGATGGTGTAGTAACTCGAAATAAAGCTAGACTGGTAGCACAAGGATTTAGGCAAATGGAAGGAATAGACTTTGATGAAACATTTGCACCAGTAGCTAGGCTAGAAGCCATTCGCATGTTCCTTGTATATGCTGTATTCAAAGATTTTAAAGTATTTCAAATGGATGTTAAGAGTGCATTTCTCAATGGCATCTTAACAGAGAAAGTGTATGTTGCACAACCTCCTGGCTTCGTAGATCATGCATATCCAAATCACGTTTATAAATTGGATAAAGCTCTACATGGGTTGAAGCAAGCACCTAGAGCTTGGTATGATACACTTACAAAATTCTTAATTGAGAATAACTTCACAATAGGCACAGTTGATAAGACTCTGTTTAAATTCATAAAATCTGGTCATGTCTTATTAGTACAGATATATGTTGATGATATTATCTTTGGGTCAACTAACCCCAAATTGTGCCAGAAATTTTCTAAGCTAATGCAGGATAAATTTGAGATGAGCATGATGAGCGAGCTAACGTTCTTTCTGGGCTTACAAGTTCGACAGCTGGGCAATGGAATTTTCATCAATCAAGCTAAATATACGAAAGAATTGCTGAAGAAATTTGGCATGGACAACTGTTCAGCAGCAGCAACCCCAATGAGCTCATCAATCAAACTGGATAAAGATGAAGCTGGTACTGCAATTGAGGTATCTCTTTATCACGGTATTATTGTCTCCCTGCTGTACTTAACTGCTAGCAGACCAGACATCATGTTTGCTGTCTGTATGTGTGCTAGATTTCAAGCAGAGCCTAAACAATCGCATTATATTGCTGTGAAAAGGATCTTAAAATATTTAAAAGGAACTTCCAACGCGGGTCATTGGTATCCCAAAGACTCAGGCTTTCAACTAATAGGTCATAGTGATGCAGACTATATAGGATGTAGAGTTGATCGTAAAAGCACCAGTGGGACTTGTCAATTTTTGGGAGATCGCTTGATTTCCTGGTTTAGTAAGAAGCAGACATCTATTGCAACATCCACAGCTGAAGCAGAGTACTTAGCGGCAGGAAGCTGCTGTGCTCAGATCTTATGGTTACAACACCAGCTTAAGGACTACGACATTGATGCTTCTGAAGCGCCTATTCTCTGTGACAACACCAGCGCTATTGCTATCACTCAAAATCCTGTGCTGCATTCAAGAACAAAGCATATAGAAATCAGACATCATTTTATAAGAGATCATGTACTCAAAAAGGACGTCAAGCTGGAGTATGTGTCGACTGAGCAGCAATTTGCTGACATCTTCACAAAGCCCCTGCCTGACGCTAAGTTTTCTTATTTTAGAAATCTATTGGGTCTCTTAGAACTGCCTTAATTGTCTTTGCACTAATCATTTGCAGGTTGAACAGCTTCTGGTTTTGTCAAATCTGAGTCTACTGTTCAGGGGGAACATCGTGGAATTCAGATTTGATAAAATATCATACTCTGGAGATTTCAGCTTTCGGGGGAACGAGAGATCTGAATTAATAAGTGTTGAGTCAACTGAATATGTGAGATCTGGATACACTCAGATATCACATATACACAGTTGATACTTATCCAGTATCAGATCTCGCAACACCTCTGCTGATACATTAAACAGATCTTGGGTAGTGACGCACTTAAATTTGGCGCCAGTTATCTATTTACCGTTTTACCCTAGTGGTCAATATTTGAAATCTTTTTAAAATTTACTTTTCACTGTACGATTAAAATATTTGAAAATCTTTTATAAATCATTTCAAAATATTGTACGCGCCATCGGATGATTGACACGTGTTGTCATCATACGAAACGTCACATCCACACTCTTTCACCGTTTCACATTCCTGTCTTTACATTACACCGTTTCTTCACTTAGTTATCTCACTTTGCGAAAACTACCTTCAAAGCGCACTGCACTTCTACTCTTTGTGTTCTTTGTTTGCAAATTACTCTTCTTTCAGTCATTCTATTGATCGTTATTCTATCAGCAATGGCATATCTTCAAAGCGCACTGCACTTCTACTCTTTGTGTTCTTTGTTTGCAAATTACTCTTCTTTCAGTCATTCTATTGATCGTTATTCTATCAGCAATGGCATATTCGTACATTTCAAACGCTCTGCAAATCAATTTCGACTCTGTTTTAAGTATCCCGGACAACAACGATATGGTAAACATGTTCCGAGCCCTAGAGGCCACTGGGCTTAGAGGCTTTCTGGGTTGTTCGTCTGTGTTGTATGAGCAGGAACTCGAACAGTTCTTTGACACCGCTCTTATTCAATATGGGAATATTACCTGTGCCGTCTCAGGGAAATATGTTGCTATTTTTGCAAGTAGGTTTGCCGGGGTGTTCAATCTTCCTACTGATGGGTTGATCGATTTTTCAGAGGTACCGAACGATCTGGTTCTGAAGGCAAGGAATATATTTTCTAAATCAGGTACGCCTGTTCAGTTTTCATGTAAGAAGAGACTGCTGAAATATGAGTTTCATTTGTTGAACGATATCTTGGCAAAAGCCATTTCTGTGAAAGCGGGTTCATTTGATGCGGTTACCCATGAAAGATTTTTAATGATGACTGCTATTCATTTCGGGGTTAAAATCAACTGGAGCACAATCCTGTTTGAGGTTTTAAAGAAATGGTGGATAGAACCACAAAAAGAGCCAAGGGATTTGCGACTCAAATTTGTGTTCTTCTTAAGGGAGACCCTGCGGTTACATTGGTAGAGGTGACAATATTTCCTCCTTTGAAAATCCTTTCTGTGAAAACTGTACACACTTACGTTGCCACAAATAAAACTATTGACTCTCGTGGAGAAACTGAGGAGCCCGAAGTGGCCAAAGTCGCAATTGTTAAGAGAAAGACTGTCTCTAAGAAGAAATCTGTTACAACTGTTGATAAGAAAGCAGATATTGCCCTTGTTCAAGCGGTTGAAGAGAAAGCTGTGTCAAAGAAGAGACCAGCTGTTGTACCTGAGGCCAAAATTGCCAAAAAGAAGAAAACAACCTCTGGGAAGACAGTTCCCAAAGACCAGGATTTGGCTATTGTCTCAGTAGCATTAGACGTTATGCCTATTAAATCTGTTGATCCTATTTCTGCTATGAGAGCTGCCCATCCTTCTCCGCCAAAACGGAAAGCACCAAAAAGGAAGCTAAAATTGACACCAGACTCTGATGAGGAAAGTGTTGAAAAGGAGTTTGCCTTGGAAACTGTTGTGGGTGAGCAGAAGAAGCCGACATCTCTTGATGATGTCGACACTATTATTGAAGAAGTAACTGCAACTGAACAGATGGAATCTGATGTGGTCGAGTCTGACTCTGCAGAGGATTTAGCGAGGAGAACAGTTGTGGAAGAACCTGTGGACAAAAAATCTGATGATATCCAAATTGTGGTTGCTGAGGGTTCACTTGCTGCCACTGATGAGGTTGTGGAACCATTGAGCAAGGTTCCAGAGTCGGCTGTGTCCCCAATTTCTGAGGATGAATCTATGACAATTGAAGAGCATCTAACACTCATTCCTGATGGTATGATGCTACCCTCTCTCACATCAGCGGAGCCCACAAAAATCAAATTCAGCAGTACAATTGAGATTCGGGGTGTTGAGGATGGTGACTGGTACAAGAAAAATCTTCCCAATATTGCTCCCACTTATAAGGGGAAGAAATATCTTGAGGAGCCAGATACTATACAAGGACATCCAGCTCGTGAGCAATTTCAACTGGTTTGTGGGGATATTGACTTTCTCATTTTGCTGAGAGAGAACGTCATCACGGAAATGAATTCATTCTTTCATTATTTTAGCTTGAGAACTTTGAATGCTATGAGGACAGTTAAGGACATACTATCCAAAGTAGAGAAAATGCTATCTTGGGTAGAAACAGATTCCTTAGAGACAGCCATTCATCGCCGATTATTCATTATTGCCAAATACAGAGAGGTTTTGTTGCGCAAGTTTTTGGTATCACGGCGAACTAATCTTGTCCTCGGGCTACCAACTACTGTTATTGATCAACAGAATCTGGGCCTTCTTTCAGCAGCTCATCAAGAGGCAGTTAGGCATTTGCTAAGGCACATGAACGCTCATGGATTGGAGTGGACACGGCCAGTTAGTTCAATGTTGTTTGAGGAACCCAATCTTGAACGTGGTTTCTATATTCCGCGAAATCACAAGACAATATTCTCTACCAGTTGGCTCAGAAATCTACAGAAAATTGAAGGAGCATGGGTAGTTGAGGAAGGATTTAATCGGTTGGTTTGTAAATGCATCAAGTGTGTTTCTTCGAATTCGTCATCTTTGACCGCTCGTGTTTCCATTACAGATCTCTCCCCCATTTGCGTATTCTTTAAGACAGAACAGTGTATGGACTCTCAGCCATCTATTGTTAAAACTTGGGGTTGGTATAGGGTTTGTACAGAAGTTTTGCGGTATTCTATGTTTGGGTATTTGAAACCAGTTAGCAGATTTACTGTTTGTACAGATATTGTCCCAGTAGGACCAGTTTTGGGAGTCTTCAGCATTCCAAGAAGAGTTGTTGATAATGTTTCTTACCACATACAGATCTTAGATTCAGCTCCTACAGATTTTGTTTCTTCTCCTCCCCATCAGAGTTCATCTTCTACTTCTTCTATGAATTTTTCAGATGACATTCTTCAGGGCACTACAACTGCTGGTGAATCTACCCCTACTGCTGTTCAGTTTTCTCTACCACCTGCTGTTTCAGATTCCTTTACTGATCTACGAACTTCTATGTCTCGAATTATCTCTCTTCAATCGAAGGAATCTATGAGATTGGTTGATTCTCATAGCGAAGTTCTTGACAAAATCAAAAAGCTTGAGACAACCATTCTTGAAGCTTTTTATCAGCAGAATCAATCATTTCATCGTTTGCTCACAGGCATCCGACAGGAAGCTCAAAATGACACAACTGCCCTCTCCCTTGGTGTAAAGGCTGTTCGTACTCAAACTACAATGTTATCAACAGACCAAGCGGATGCTTGCAAAGAGGAAAAAGAGCAAAAGGCCATCATAGAAGACATGGATGAAAGGCTTGATACTCTTCGAAGCGAACAACTGGATTTCTGTGCACAGGCACAGGAAAATTATAACAACCTTTCCTCTCAATTGGGTGAACTTGTTGCCTATATTAATCGTGGTAATGACAAAAAGGGGGAAGGAAGTAGCAGCCGCCAACCTCAACCGCAGCCTGATGATCCAAATAGACCCAGTGGAGGTAATGCTAACAGAGGAGGTGGTGGAGGCGGTTCTAGTGCAAGTGGCCGAAGAGATGACAGGAGGAGTTCTTCAATGAACAGGGGATCTGGTAGCAGTAGTGCTGGTGGAACGTATAAAAAGAGCGCTGATTGGTGGTTGTTTGGGAAGAATCAGCAGTAGATTTTAGTTCTTTCAACTTTTGTTGTACAAATCTTTTGCACAGTGTTCAGTAATGAAATTTATATATTTCAGCATGACTTTAAGCTCTCTTTCCTACATCTTTTATAAGTCATAAGGCTGCTAAGTTTTGTCATCACCAAAAGGGGGAAATTGTTAAGGTAAAATTTATTAGTTTTGGTGATAACAAAAATACTAAGCTAAATTCACAAGTAACATCTGGACAGTCAGTAAGTTGTAGTTATTAATAGTTTCGCATAATTCAGATGTTGTGTTGACTATCGCTTATCGGGTTGAAATTTTCAGAACTCGTGACGTCATCTCTGTGTTGAGGTTCAGAAGTAGTGACGTCAGCGTTGACATCTGGTTGACCATTTGTGAACAGTTGGTCAGAAGTGAGCTACAGTGGAAGATCTTTTATTGAAAGCATAGGGCATTCAGACTTGTATAACAGGTTACGATATAGTGCCTCAGTTTCGAGTATTTCAGTTGTGAACAGTATCTATTCAGATCTCAGTTTTACAGTATGAGGTTCTCAGTTGATATGTTTGGGGGGTATTCAGATTTGTGTTTTTGCAACAGTTTAGTTTATCGGGTCAGACTTCGTTATTGTCAGCGATGGTTTCTATCAACAGAACTGTCAGCTTTATTGTGACCAGTTGAGGTAACAGATCTCTCCTATTCCTCTACTTACAAAAAGGGGTATATATCAGATTTCGTTAAGCGATCAGATATCACAAGTATTCAGATCTCTATGCATTCAGATGTGAGCTATATATTCGATCAGCGATGAGTTAATCAATCTTCTTCAGGAAAGAAAGATCTGATCAACAGAAAAGCTTCAGGTATAAATGACAAATTGATTCAAACGCGATCTTTTCAAATTGGAAAGAATCAATGGTGGAGATTAAGATCGTACAAATTACCTGGAATTAAGGAGACACTGTCAGTACTATTTTGGGTAAATAGTACACAGTATACAGAGGACGTTATATGATGTTGGCACAAATATGGTATACGACAATTTTGGCTCTGACGAAGAGCAATTTATCTCGAGTGGAGCAGGATTTGCAATGGACAGATATTCAAAAGGATTTTATTTCCTTAGGTGAAATTTAATGACCGTTGGAGGACGAAGAGTATAAATAGCTGGAATTTGATTTGAAGAAGCTCTCTGATTCTCTGCCATTCTAAGTCTCCATTGTTCTCTAGCTTAATCTATGCTATTATTCACAAAAGCTCACACAGTTACTAAAAAGCCTATATTGCATAAATTATTCAAAGTCCAGTAACTCATCTCGAAGAACATCATTCTTGATCTTTACAAATATTATCTTCGATATTTCATCTTCCGGTTCATCCTTGCGAATCGAGTTTCAGTGTTAGAAACCAGAATATTTACAGCACTCAAAAATCATTTGTATTTCACTGTTGTTATTCGATTTGAGTCTGTAACAAACGTGCTACTCATAGTCGTTTGATAAAAATACTAAGTGTTGTATTCAGCAGCTGCGTCTGCTTGTTGTTTGGTATTGCTAGGAGTTCATCTTGAGCGAGGCTCGGTGACTGGGTGGTTACAGAGGCTGTAAACATCAAACTCTTCTAGTGGAACCTTCCTGAAAAGGAAGAAGGGGATACGTAGAATATTGATATCCGAACTTTCATAAACAAACTCTTGACCCTGAACTTTTACATTATCGCATTTACTTAAGCTTTATCTGTTCACTGATTGATTGGCTCTTTTCCGCACATTTATTGTTAGCCAAGAAATCATCATTAAAACTGAGATACCTTAAATCTGGTAACTCGGATTTAAGTTAAGCGGGTGCTTGTAAAAATCGTTTTAAAGCTTTCGAAAATATTTAAAATACCAAGGAGTTCATTCAACCCCCCTTTCTGAACTCCTAGGCCTGTTTTTCGAGCCATATTGATCCTATCACCCAGGCTCCTCAAGCGTCGTCACCTCAAATCTTAACATCGCTCTCACCTGCACACAATCAGATATAGAGAGTAAAAAGACTCAGCAAGCTCAAACCTTTATAACAAGTACTAAATATACATCTACATGCATTAAAATAGCAATACTAAAAATCTGTTTTAAACTTCAACATCACAACTTTAAAAGAACTTTTAATTGTAAACTTTACACTTTAAACTGTAAATATCATCGTCAAAATGTTTTAAGTAAACGTCAGCCTCAAATCCTCAATCTATACGTCATGGCATGTAAATAATTTAAAATCCTAAAAGAACTTTTAATTGTAAACTTTACACTTTAAACTGTAAATATCATCGTCAAAATGTTTTAAGTAAACGTCAGCCTCAAATCCTCAATCTATACGTCATGGCATGTAAATAATTTAAAATCCTCAAAATAACCTTTTAGGTGAAGTTTGCTCATTGATGTGACCCCTCTGTTCGCTTGGTCAAGCTATAAACCATAGTACTAGGCTGGAATAGCTCTACAGACCTCTTGCGCCGTAGTCACTATCCCCCTCTAATATGGACCTACTGACCTCATGCACCGTAATCACCATATTCCTCTACGTTATGGTCACAATCAACTCGAATTCCTCAAAATAATTTTCTTTCTTTTCTTTTAAAACATCAACGTCACATCTCATTCCATTAACATTATAAAAATTCATCATTTTCATTTTTAAAAGCTTTCTGCCCGTAAACATGTTTGCAATGCGTTAGAAAATATAGAAAATTTGAGCCAAGATCAATTGGAACCTTTCTAGACTTCTCGACGGGCTACTCGGACACCAGACGTTCTCAACGAGTCACCGAACAAGCCCAAACACCACAATCAACCCAAGCCTAAAAAATATAATTTTACACATCTTAAACATGTTTACAAGCCATAAACATACTGTTCGGATGCCTTCGGGGTACGGCTATAACCTCAAGAATTTTAGCTATCTCTCCTCGTGCCTTATATGTGACTGCATGACTTCTAATTCGTGTATCCTCTATCTCCAGCAACTTCCAGCACTTAAACCTAATTTGTGTGCTTCTTATTCAACCTAGGGACTGACCAAGGACGCCCAAATATGCTGGCAGGAACCCACAACCTCAAGCCTTTCCTTACCCAGCACTCGACTCTAATGCCTTGCCCTCGCTTCTTCCCTTCCTAGGACGGACGCCTATGCTGGTCTATGCAGCTGCGGATGGCTCTTACCTTCTAGCTTCGGTCATCCTCGGTTCCTGTCTATTCAAGACCCCAACCAGTACCTGAGGCTCCCCTAGACATCACTCTAGACCCCTCCTGACCCCACACAACTCACGCACCCGCAGAGATGGAGCAATGAGTCGGGAATGATCGCACCATCCCAACCAGCCACGGCCAGCCTCATGCGGCGTCACCCATAATCTCCCCTTGGCCGACCTGAACCTGGCTCTGATACCAATTGTAATGCCCCACTTTTAACGACTACCCCAATGTACCAACACTGATCTTTCCAGCGTGTTTTGTCCTCACTCGCATGCACCCTGAGAAATTTCCCAGGGGGTCACCCATCCCAAAATTGTTTCAAGTGAAGCACGCTTAACTTTGAAGTTTTTAAGTGATGAACTCCAGAAAAGAAGATGCACCTTATTAGTATGAGTAGTACCAATTAAATTTATAAGCCTACCTCAACTAACCTCAACTACATCTATTACTTCCCAGTCTCGGAATCCCTCTCATTCCGATGTGGGGTCGGTTCATTCATGTGCCCCTTCGTCTAGAAGCCAGCCAGAAGCCGCTCATTGTCCGTGCAACCTCTTGGCACAGGCGATCACTCCCCGCCCTCTTTGAGCCCCGGGCGTCACACATAATGCCTCAAAATTAAAACTTTTCTTTTCCTTAAAGTTTACGTAAACGACAGTATGCATAAAAAGTTTCAAGGCTGCTGAAACATCATAAATTATCTTAAAATTCATCATTTTATATTTTCTTTATCGACATCAGGCTGCCCCTAGAACTCAGAACGCAGGGTTCAGATTATGATAATTTGGCCAATATACCACGCGGTCCAGCTCACGCCTAAACAGCCCAGCTTAGGCGGCCAGATCGCGAACTCCCCTCTCAGCTCGCACTACTCAGGTCTGCGTGACTACCCAGATCAGCTCAGGCTTCGCTTCAGATCACGCATTGAAACAACTCAGAGCACTTAATCAGTTTAAAGAACATAGGTCAGCTCGTCCGCCCAGGCCAACTCGAGGCTTCAGATCAGACCGTGCACTGAAAACAGCTCAGAGCGCTTGATCAGTTCAGGGTATGCAGATCGTCTCGCAACCCAGAATAGTTGAGGGTTCTCTACTCAACTTACGGTGCCCACCACATCTTACGGTACCCACTACAACTTACGATGTCACTACAGCTTACGGGGGTCCTCTCAGCTTAGGTCGGTCAAACGGCTTGGAACGGTCAACAATTTAGGATGGTCAAACAGCTTAGGATGATCAAACAGCTTAGGACGATCAACGGCTCATGTGGTCAAATAGCTTATAGGAGTGAAATGTCCTCACTCTCATTTTCTAATAAAATAAATGCGGAAATGTTTTTTTATATTAACCTAATAAAACTTTTAAACGGATATGTAACACCCCGAAATCCCTAGGACCACAATTATTAACCTTTTTATTTTAAAGGCTGTTTTGATCATCCAGATTTAAGCTCAAATTAGTTTTATTTATTTAAGCTAATTTCTTTCTTTCAGCATCGAACACGATTCAGAAGGTTCCGGTCAGATTTCGCCCCAAGCACAACTCGAGCTGATTCAGATTTCATTCGAAAATAAAATGCTTTAAATGAGAGATAAGTTCTTTTCAAAATATTATGGCAAGTTTATAAATTAAAATAGTAGTAGGAAGTTTTTATAAATTTTGCAAGGATTTGGTAATCTAACCATGCCTTATCATTGTACTTTCACCTACTACAAATCATTCTCCCGTATATCATGATTTTACGTGAGTTAGAAGCTCATTTTGTTTGCCAAGAAAATCTTTAGTTCTCTCAAATTCTAAGGAGATCGTCGTGAGTGCTTGAGGAGATCTCCTTCCGAGACCAGCTGTTCTTCATGATTTCCAGTATAAGGCAGGTAAAGCTGATTCTTTGCTACACCATGAAAGTATATATTTATATCTTGTTCCTTTCCGTTCTGTGATTGCTTGCCTGTTTTACGCCCAAGTTTTAGCTTATGTTCATGCTCTTGCTTGATTTAAAATGAATGTTTCGGGGTCACAGAGTTAAATTCCGTTTTTTAAACTCTCCAGCATGTTTAGTGCGATTATTGTTGTTTTAAAACACTGAGCAGTACAGACTCAAGTTTAATGTATGATTATGAACTCCTTCGTTCTGGTGTATGGTGGTGTCTGGACTTTACTCCAAGTTAATCGACGATGCTAGTCGAATCGAGATTTTGTACTGATTAGATAAGCGGAGCTGGTATATTTGGATGTCGTCTGTGATGCTGTAATACTATTCTTATAGCCAAATCTGTTTCGCGCTAGCGATACTATTCATATAGCCAAATCTGTTTCGCGCTAGCGATACTATTCATATATCCAGATCTGTTTCACTCTAGCGGTACTATTCCAGAAGCCAAATCTGTTTCACGCTAGCGGTACTATTCCTATAGCCAAATCTGTTTAAACGCTAGCGATACGATTCTTGTCGTCAAATCTGTTTTCCACGTCTGAGACATGTGTTTTCTTTGCCAAAGCTGTATGCTCAGTGCAATGTATTATTTTAAGAGAAAGGAGTTTTAAAAGAAGTGAACCCCGATGTTTGGTGATCCAATTTTCGATCAAATGCTTTGTTAAAGGAAGTAATATTCAGTTTTAAATGATTTATGGCATAGATAACAGACGGTCAAAGATGGAAGGGTGAGCTAGTTGTCGAAGGAATCAATCCTTCATATTGTTATGGGCATGTTTCGCCATATTGTTACTGAATTCAGATATAGCTTGATCAAGCGCCATTGGACCTAAGGAGAGCTTCTAAGCCATAAGTCATAAGAAAAATATAGATGAGATATGGGTTGCCTTCCCAAATCTGATGTTACGAAAAGAATTTAATGTTTAACTAACTTCCTTTAAACTATGATTAATTTTGAGTTACGTATGTGTCTGCCTGCACTAAGTGATCCTTGTTATTCTCGATTTTACTTGCTGAGCCCCTAGGCTCATTAGCTTTCATGGTGCAGGTGAGGCAGATCTAGGGCAGACGGGAGGCGAGAGCTGAACCTGCTGGGGCATGTGTGTGTTTATCGAAGGCCGACGTTCCGTGCTGTTGTTGTTTTTTGATCTTTTGTCAAAACTGTATTAAGATCCGTTACAACAATAGAGAATTTATATAGAGTTTCAGTAGTTGTAATATCTCGTTTTGTAAGTTGATCCAGAAATCTGTTTACTCAAATCTATTGTTGCTATTTACTTTTGGCGCCAAATGTTTGTATATCGGTTTTGTAAGGAAATACAGCTTACAATATTTCGCATTCAGCCCTTCTATTCCTCTTTTTTATTCAATTAACTCCACTCCGTTGATTCCCATGGGTATGGGCGTCACATGATATATTCATGTAAAATTTCTATAAATTTAAACTTACTGATATATGTTGTAAATAATATTTGAAAGATTCAAAATTTTCAACAAACATATAATTCACCAACTCAATCTCAAAAAACATAACTAAAAAAAAACTCTCTTCACCAAGTAATGTATTTCAAACTCATGCATTAATAAAATAATCCTTCAAATTATTTGCGGACAACGCGAGGTCGCTGGGTCTGTTGTCTCGCTGGAATGCCGGTCGCTCAAGAGTCCGGCCCCTCGATCTCAGCCTCATCTGCACCAATCAAGTATGGTGAGTCTAAATACTCAACAAGTACAAAACTTAGGAATAATGAATATTAAATAATACACCCACATGCAATTAAAATATTACTACTCAAAATAATTTTCTCAACTTAAGAAAAATGGTTAAAAAAAAATAAATGCTCCAAAATATCAAAAAAAAATCTAGACATGCATAAAAGTAAACTTCGTAAATATTTTCCTCGTGAATTCAGTTTCTCAACTGTGGTCCCTCAACCTCAAGTCGCTTGATCAAGCTATAAAATACCATGATACCAGGTTGGAAAGGTACTTCAGTACTCAACTGAAGTCCAGACCGTCAGTTGTAAAGACACTCCAGTATCAACTAAAACCCAGACCAGTCAGTTGGAAAGGCACTCCAGTACTCAACTGAAGCCTAGACCTGTCAGTTGAAAGGCACTCCAGTGCTTATCTAAAGCCCAGACCCGTCAGTTTGATATGGCAATCGAATCGTCTTCCGGCCCCATACCCATCATAGAAAAACCACAATAAAGTCCCATCAGTCAAAACTTTTATTTTCTTCTCATTCTAGCCTCATAATAAATCTCAAATCCTCAAAATAATTTCCTTCATAACCTCATAAACTTTCTGCTCATATATTCCTCATAAAATTCCAGCAATGCCAGTTTAAAATTTTAAAAATCACACATGCTAAAAAGATCATTTCCTAGGCATTAATTTATCATGAAAATTGCCAAAAATCTAATTTATCAAATAAATTCTAAAAATGTAGAAAAAAATCTTTAAAATATGTTTAGAAGGTCAAATAAAGTCATCCACAAACTTTGGCAGCCCCTTAGACTGGAAATCTCAATTTTTACAAAAATGACCCGACGAGGCTCACTTCGAGCGACAAAAAGGTAAAAATCATAAAAATTCCATTTTTTAAGCAAATCACTCCCTTTTTTGACCCACGTCACCCTACCGCAATCTACTAGTCACAGAAACAATAGAGACTCAAAAACGACTCACGATGTTACCAAACCGACGCCCGTAAGACCACTGCTCATGCGCAGAGGCAAATCTGGCATAGGCTGAGACCTCATCTAAAAACGACCTAACTTTTATCAACTCCAGGACCCAAACAGCCTCTATTACAACCCATGGACGACCATTAGACTCCATCCTAACCCCTATGGACCGAAACCTATGCCATGCTATACCTCTCCTTCCTCAAAACCCTAGCCGACGCATACACCGATCTCTCACGTCTAGATCTGATCTAGGCTACCAAGTACATGAACAAATTACATTTACCATCAATCATCAAATATAAATTTAAAACAACAAAAATCCTTAAATCTACAAACATGAGTATATATTTCTTGAAGGATGCATCAAGAAATCGTTTTGTACTTACCTCTCTTGTTAAAATCTTACAACAATGATGCTGATGTAGGCTGGGAGGAAGACAAGGAACACCACACCAAGCTAGGGAAAGAGTATTGAGCTTCAAAAATTATGGAAGTCTACCAAGGGGAGGGGGGCGGCGCACTTGGGAGGAGAGGCTAGGGTTTCTTCTTTGTCTTTTGGAACAAAATGATGATGTTTTTGGTGAATGAAGGGGACGGCTGAATGTTGAGGGTTAAGGGAGGGGTTTGGTTTTTAATTTGTGTAAATTAATGTATAAAAGTTGTTAATTAACAAATAAAGTGCTAATTAATTGAAAAGAGTTGTTAATTAACTAAATAATGTGCTAGTCAACAATTTAAAAAGGCTTAATGTGAAAGTTTCTAATAAACTAATAAAAGTGTTACTCATCTTTAAAATTAATTAAATGAGTGGACTCCCTAATCTCAAAAATTTTCTAACTTGAAGATATTTAAAAGAATAGTAGAAGTTTAAAAATTATCTAAATAAAGTCTTCTAAGGCATGGCATAGGGAGTAAGCCTCAAGAATTAGTTTTTATAAAAATTGTCTTTACCTCGGTGTTCCCATCGCCTCATTTCCAGCCACTCATCATCTAAATTGAAATTCTAAAAAAAAAACTCATCGACAAATAATTAAGTAAATCATATAGTATAATCATGGAAATAAATAAAATAACAAGGCATGCGATTTGGGTAGAAAAATTTTTAGGCGTTACAAGGATTCAACTCGGCTTAGGACTGTAAACTAGCTTAGGCTAAAGAAAAAGAGAGCAGTTTAGTCTCAAAAGGGAAAACAATTTACGCTTAAAGAAGAAGAATATTTTACGACCCAACAGCTTACGCTCACAGAAGGGACCAGCTTACGCTCAAGAAGGAAATAGTTTAGGCTTAGAGAAGGAAACAGTTCACTCAAGAGGGAGAGCAGCTTAGGCTTAAGGAAGGAAACAACTTACGATACCCTGTTTAAAGAAAACTGTTGGCGCAACGGCGGATCCGGATCCCGCTCCCGGGACGCAGCGGAAGATTTAAAATTTTGAGCCCGGGAACGGTCAATACACCTATAAAAACATTCATAGGATGTTTTGAATAGTACCTTGATGGCGTCTAGGCGCCTGGCTCCGACCAATTTAACGAGGAAATCGGCACTTCAACGGTTGGCGGTTTTGGCCTCCTAATCCGGTCCACGACCGGAATCTCAATTCTTTCGCCGGTTTGCACTAGAAAACTCGACGAAAGTTTCACGGATGGAATCTCCTCGCCGGAACGGTCGGAACAAGATTTCCGACGACGACGGCGACGACGGTCGGAGAGGAGAGGAGGGGAGAAAATTATAAGCTGAGGAGCTTTTGGTGTGTTTCAAATGAATACCCCAGGGCCCCTATTTATAGATTTTCCATGGGCTTGAACCAGCTTAATGGGCTTGGGTCGGGCCCAGGCCCAGGGTGAACATTGGTTTCAAGTTCATCACTGTGGCTTCATCATAATCCCGATCGACGATCAGATCAGACCGATCTACACAGTTTACAAAACTGAGCATTATGATGTAAAAACAATTTTTCGGACCACCTAATCCAAAATAGCAGTTTGGCCCCTGTAAGCTTTAAGGATAGTCAAACTAGTCCAAACTTAGAGAAATTGCATTTTGACCCTATTTAAATTTAGGAAGTCGCACTTCCATCCTTCCTCCTACTATACTCAACAAATTGAGCTTAATTTCTGTACGGGAATTGAGAAACCAGTACTTGTGTGACCCTCAATGGTTCAGGGATACAGCTAGCCGTGGGCTCACTACATTTGTGACTCCGAAACCACATTTTCGGACTAACCCATCGGATCATGGTAAAGCGTCTAGCAACATCGCCCCATGATCCCCTAGGTATCACTGATAGTGCCTTGAAGAACCAGTCGGTCATGATTAGCGTACAGTACGATCCTTTCAACACAAATATCCCGATCTGATCAACGACCATTGGTAAATCGAGAGTCGCTAGAGATCCAACAACCATGCATACATCTTGGAGATCAAATAGTGACATCGCATGTGTTACTAGGTAAACCCATTTACTTAAAACACATCTAGTACTCTGGCCAGAGATTTGTCATACTATTATCTCCTCAGATAGCATAGGATATCCATGCACAATGGCGAGCGGTGAATCATCGACAATGAAGCATCGACTTCTACATGCATCGGGACCTCACCCAACCCCGCTACCTGATGACCCCAACTGAGTCGCTAAACGGGTCAAAGTGAGGCACATATCATGTAGAGTCTCAATGAAGTTTCGAGTAAAAGGGCTAATCTGTACAACCAAGACCTCAGACTTAATCCACTCGACAAATGATAACCACTTGGAAAGTCCGAACGAGGGTAGTTCGACAGATCACCAGGTCACTATCCATCTGCATGCTCAGAACATCACAACGTTCCCTACCAATGAAATATGGTACTTCACATCGCAGATGCTAGTCTCAAACTCGGGCGGCCTTATCCTCATTTTGACGGCCCAATCGACTAAGATCGAGTTTAGAATACACAGTGACTATTAGATGTGTTTCATGATAGCCATCATATCCACTATCACATCTAACATACACTATGGTGCATTCCAGGTCTTTATCCAACACAATTGTTAACATTATAAAATAATGATGATAAAGAATGCCATAAAAGAATATGAATTTCATAAATAAAGATCGTTTTACATAGAGTCAACAAGAACCCACACGCCACAAGTTGGCTAGTTGGGCACCTACTCTAACAATCTCCCACTTGCCCTAAAGCCAACTACTCATCAGACGCAGTCCCATTGTTTCGCGATGTTTTTCAAACAACGGTCCTGGCAAGGGCTTCGTAAGTGGATCAGCAATGTTGTCTACAGAGGCGACTCTCTCGACTGCTATGTCACCTATAGCCACAATATCTCGGATTATGTGGTATTTCCTCAGTATGTGTTTGGATCTTTGGTAAGACCTAGGTTCATTTGCTTGCACAACGGCACCTGTGTTGTCACAGTACACCGGGACTGGTCCAACTCCTTCAGGGATTACGCCCAACTCTTGGACGAAATTCCTCATCCAAACCGCCTCTTTAGCAGCAGCTGATGCTGCGATGTACTCAGCCTCAGTGGTTGAATCCGCGATGGTGTCTTGCTTGGAACTCTTCCAAGAGACAGAACCACCATTGAGCATGAATACAAATCCAGAGGTTGACTTCTAATCATCCACATCGCATTGGAATCTAGAATCAGTGTAGCCTTCCAACTTCAGTTCACCACCCCCATAGACCATGAACATATTCTTAGTCCTTCGTAAGTACTTAAGAATATCTTTCACAGCCTTCCAATGCATTTGGCCGGGGTTGGCTTGGTAGCGGCTCGTGACACTCAGAGCGTGTCAGGCCCCATGCTAATTACTCAAAATAATAGCACAATTAAGCACATAATCACGGAAGAAAAAATCGGGCTTAAAAATTTTCGAAATAATTTAGGCCTGAACTTAAAATCATACATTCAAAATATTCATAATTAAAATATGAGTTGACTCAGACTCATATAAAATAGGTAACACAATTATCAATTCAAATACAGATCCCCAAAAATACATAAGACACGGGGCATCCCCCGGGTTCGATACATAAATAAAATAACTGAGACTCATGGAAATGGGGATCGACCAGCTGAACCTCCACTCTGTCCAGCTTGGTTACTTGAAGATCCTGCAAATGGGTAACGCAGACCCAAACAACACAAAAGCAGGAAAACAAATACGAGGTCAAGCCTCAGTACGAAGAGCTATCTAAACAGCTAACATGCAACATGCTATAATCAATGCCATGAATGCATGAGGGCTATCAAAGATTGGATAGCTAGACCAGCAAGTCAACTGGCAATCACAACAATCGAGCCTCTGTACCATGCACAGCAAGTCAGCCGGTGGAAATCATCGATCCGTGATCTTCAGGGTCCGTCAACCCATCACAGCTTGGTGGTAGACACTCGAATCCGGTCGTCACCACTCCGATGATAGCGTTGGACTTTTCAGGCACGACAACTTCGTCGGCCAGTCACAACGTGGCTCTAATCTCGGGTCATCAATCAATCTGTCAGGCTCAATATGTATGCATGTATGCCAATCAATCATCAATGCACAATGAATCCTTAATTCATACGTGAAACAGAATGTACAATTCAATCAATTCAACAAACTGTAACACGTAAAATCATATAATCACATCAGCAGGTTCGCAACATCAATCATAGTCATGTTCATGCTCTAAGCTGCTAAATCTGCTCAATTCGTACCTTCAATCCTCAAATTCTACCTCACAGATTCCTCAAATGCACGACAGGACTTTCTGGAAGCTGGAATCTGTTTCAAAGCCTCAAAATCAGCTTAATTCAAGCATAAATCAGAACATGTACACTCTAATACCTACGGCCAGAACTATACTCAAGTTCTAAACAATTCTACGCAGGTATTAGCTACTAAACAAAGCTCAATTCAACGAGAAATGCTCACCTCGAAGCTTAAACCAGCAGGAGAACACACGAAACAGACTTCTCCAAAAAGCTTCGAACACCAGTAACTTTGCGCTTCTACTCCAACGCTAATTCAGGTCCTCTAATGGGTAGCAATCGAAAGAGCTAGGCAAGGCGAACTCAGCATCACCAAAATCATCACAAAAAGAGGCTGGCAGCAGGAGAACACACGAAACAGACTTCTCCAAAAAGCTTCGAACACCAGTAACTTTGCGCTTCTACTCCAACGCTAATTCAGGTCCTCTAATGGGTAGCAATCGAAAGAGCTAGGCAAGGCGAACTCAGCATCACCAAAATCATCACAAAAAGAGGCTGGAATTGGCAGAAATCTCAAGAAGAAGCGTTCGAGTGAACAGTATCGAACAAGGGTTTGGATAAGAAGATAAGAAATATCGGGTTCTAAAATATTTCTAAGTGTCGATCAACACTTCTATATATAATCCTCAAATCCAACGTCTGCTGATCCCAAAAATAATCAGTCGTCGTGAACAGTAGAAATCTGCTAACAAAACCAGTCGTTGCCCACAACAAAACCAGGCGCAATAAAGAGTCGATGCATTCTCAAAAGAACATCAAAACGACACCGTTCCAAATAACTCAAACGACGTCGCAGAGCTTCACCAGCTGACAACATATATCTCTTGTGAAGCAACCAAAAGCTGGTAACAGATCCCTACAAAAACCCATCAGTCGACTAGTTACGCAAAACAAGCCAAAACGACGACGCATCAACTAATCCAAACGACGCCGTAACAATTACGTAAGCATTTGTGCCAACAGCTGGTCACCCAGTCGCAACGCATTCCTCATAACAAATCTCTCGCGGCTGGTACCAGTCGCAACACTCAAAACGCAGCGTTTCGACTTATTAAAACGACGTCGCTCTACCTCTGCGACTGGTTCTTCAAACCATCAGCTGGTCACTCCTTTACTCATGCATCTGCTGGTCCAGTAGTCAACACTCAAAATGTTGACCAACACGTGTCGCTCTCTCGCTAACTCTCGCGCTAAATGCAACGTCTGCCAGCAGCAACCTCTACAATCGAAATGACGACGTACGCCTCACACGCTACAGTAACTATCTATAACAAATTCTACCAGCTGCAAGCTACAATACCATTGACCCGCGTTGACTCTAAGAATTTCGCTGCGGCTGATTCAATACTTAGAGAAATTCGACCACTCTAAATCCTGTGACTAATCCTACAAAATCTGATTAATCACTATTCGAATTTCTCAATCCTCACATTCTCCCCACCTTAAGAGATTTCGTCCTCGAAATCAAGGCAAACTCAGGGAAGAATTTAATCAATTCAATTCAAAAACAGAATACAAAACCGGAATTCATCTGATTCAAAACCAGGAGTTCAAGATAACTGGACAATTCATAAACAAGAACTATGGAAAACACAATCAGAAACCGAAAATTAATACATCTATCTACTCAAACAGATGCGGCCATTCCCGCTGCATCTTCTCTTCCGGTTCTCAAGTTGCTTCTTCTCTGCCATGCTTGCTCCATTGGACCATCACCAACGGAACCACTTTGTTCCTCAGCTGCTTCTCCTTCCTATCCAAAATCTGAACTGGATATTAAACATAACTCAAGGCAGAATCTAGCTCAACTTCATCGGTTCTCAACACATGGGACGGATCTGGCTCATATTTCCTCAACATTGACACATGAAAAACGTCATGCATCGCTGCTAACTCATCAGGCAGTCTCAATCGATAAGCCAATTGTCCAATCCGTTCAATAATCTCAAAGGGACCAACGAATCTAGGAGCTAATTTGCCTTTAAATCTGAAGCGCATCACGCTCTTGAAGGAGAAACTTTCCGAAATACTCTATCGCCAATATCAAATTCGAACGGTCGACGTCTTCGGTTAGCATAGCTAGAGAAACGGTCTTGAGCAGCTTTCATTCTACTCCGAATCAAATCAATCTGATCCTTCATGTGCTGCACAAACTCAGGGGTAGAAAGCTGTCTCTCACCAACTTCTTCCCAACAGATTGGAGATCTGCATTTTCGACCATACAACGCCTCAAACGGAGCCATTCCGATAGTCACCTGGTAGCTGTTATTATACGAAAACTCAACTAAGGATAAGGAATCCTACCAGCCACCACTGAAATCCATCACCACTGCACGCAGCATATCCTCTAAAGTCTGAATAGTCTGCTCAGACTGGCCATCTGTCTGTGGGTGATAGGATGTACTCATAGCCAATCTCGAACCCATCGCTGCTTGCAAGCTCTTCCAAAATCGGAAAGTAAACCTTGGATCTCTGTCAGACACTATCAAAACCGGAACTCCTTGCAATCTAACCACATGGTCGATATACAGTTTTGCCATTTTCTTCATGGAACATCTCACATCATAGGGAATGAAATGGGCAGACTTCGAAAGTGTATCAATCACCACGCAAATAGCATCGCATCCCCTGCTCGATCGAGGTAGATGAGTCACAAAATCCATGGCAATGTGCTCCCAATTCCATTGGGGCACCTCCAAACTCTGTAGCAATCCACCAGGTCTCATTCTCTCAGCCTTGACCTGTTGGCAATTCAGACATCTAGCAACAAAACCAGAGATGTCGCTCTTCATACCTTCCCACCAGTAGTGAGACTTCAATGCATGGTACATGTTTCTCTCGCCCGGATGCACACTATACCGGCTACAATGTGCATCGTTCATAAGGGTCTCCTTCAAATCGATCAAGTTCGGAACCACCAATCTTCCTCGAAATCTCAGACACCCCTCAGAAGAAACAGAGAAATCATCAGACTGACCGCTTCGGGCCTTAATCTTGAACTCATGAACATATGGATCAGTCCTCTGTGCCTCCCTGATGGCACTCACAATCTGTGGTTCTACCTGAATCGAAGAAACCGTAAAGTACTGATCACCCGACTGAAAACGCCAACCAGAAGTACTCAACTACTCATAG
>KV020204.1:0-17374 GCA_001598015.1 Dorcoceras hygrometricum | reverse complement strand
CCCGGGTCCAACGGATGAACATTCAGTTCATCTCCATCACCGAGACTTAATCGTAACTCCGATCGCCGATCAGATCGGACCGATCGACTCAGTTTCCAAAATTGAATACTATGATCTGCAAAAC
Source organism: Dorcoceras hygrometricum (assembly GCA_001598015.1). Lineage (NCBI taxonomy): Eukaryota > Viridiplantae > Streptophyta > Magnoliopsida > Lamiales > Gesneriaceae > Dorcoceras > Dorcoceras hygrometricum. The sequence goes on along the minus strand of KV020204.1, from coordinate 17,250 downwards.
CATTTTTCAGAACCCCAGTGCAAAATGACCGTTTTGCCCCTCAACAGCGGGAAATCACGATTTGACCCCTGTCGACTTTTAGGAAGTCGCACTCCCCAAAATCCTCTTCGTATGCTCAACACATTGAGCTCAGTATCCGTGTGGGAATCTCGAATCCAGTACTTGTTTGACCCTCAATGGTTCAGGATACAGCTAGCCGTGGGCCCACAACCATTGTGGCTCCGGAATCACAATTCCGGACTTGCCCAACGGATCATGGTAAGAGCATCTAGCAACATCGCCCCATGATCCCCTAGGTATCACTGATAGTGCCTGCAAGAACCAGTTGGTCGTGGTTAGCGTACAGTACGATCCTTTCAATCCATATATCCCGATCAGATCAACGAGCATTGGTAAATCGAGAGTCGCTATAGATCCGATAGCTATGCATACATCTTGGAGATCGAATAGTGACATCGCGAGTGTAACTAGGTAAACCCATTTACCTAAAACACTTCTAGTACTCTGGCCAGAGATTTATACACTATTATCCCCTCAGATAGCATAAGATATCCACGCATGTCTGCGAGCGGTGAATCCTCGACAACGATGCATCGACTCCTACATGCATCGGGGTCTCACCCAATCCCGCCGCCTTATGACCTCAAGTGAGTCGGCAAACGAGTCAAAGTGAGACGCCTATCATGTAGAGTCTCAATGACGTTTCGAGTCGTGAGGACTAATCAGTACAACCAAGACCTCGGACTTATCCACTGAACAAATGGAAACCACTTGGAAAGTCCGAACGAGGGTAGTTCGATACATCACCAGGTCACTATCTATCTGCATGCTCAGAACATCACAATGTTCCCTACCAATGAAACATGGTACTTCGCATCGCAGATACTAGTCTCTAGCTCGGCGGCCTTATCCTCATTTTTACGGCCCAATCGACTAGGAACATGTTCAGAATACACAGTGACTATTAGATGTGTTTCATGATAGCCGTCATACCCACTATCACATCTAACATACACTATAGTGCATTCTAGGTCTTTACTCAACGCAATTTGTAATCATTATACAACACAATGAAAATAAAGAATGCTATATAAATAAATGCGAATATCATATATAAAGATTGTCGTATACAAGAGTCTATAAACCCACACGCCACAAGTTGGCTAGTTGGGCATCTACTCTAACAGACTAAGCAACCCTTCAAGGGCAAGGGTGAGCGTGCTCAAGGCCTATTGGATTTGATCCATACTGATGTGTGCGGACCGTTTTGTATTGGTACTAAATACGGTCACACATACTTCATCACCTTTACCGACGATTACTCTAGGTATTGGGTACTTGTACTTGATGAAGTAAATACGGTCACACATACTTCATCACCTTACCGACGATTACTCTAGGTATGGGTACTTGTACTTGATGAAGCACAAGTCTGAATCCTTTGAAAGGTTCAAAGAATTCAAGGCTGAAGTAGAAAATCAATTAGGCAAAAGTATTAAAGCACTTCGATCTGATCGAGGTGGTGAATACTTAAGTGCTGAATTTCAAGACTATCTGAAAGAGAATGGGATTCTCGCACAGTGGACCCCTCCGGCCACACCACAGCTCAATGGTGTAGCGGAGCATCGTAATCGAATCCTGTTAGACATGGTTCGATCTATGATGAGCTTCACTGAACTTCCTACTTCGTTTTGGTATGCGCTCGAAACGGCGGTAATGTTGTTGAACAATTTCCACACCAAGGCAGTGGATAAGACTCCATATGAGATATGGATGGGCAAACCACCCAAGTACTCATACATGAGGATTTGGGGATGTCCTGCTTACGTGAAGCAGACAGTGGGAGATAAGCTAGATACGAGATCCATCTTATGCTACTTCATTGGGTATCCAAAGAATTCTATTGGATACTACTTCTACTATCCCAGCGAAACAAAAGTGTTTGTTTCTAGGAATGCCACCTTTATGGAAATGGAATTTCTACTTGATAGAAAAGGCAAAATAGTAGAACTCGAAGAGGTTCGAGAACCAAGTGAAGTACCAAGGGAATCTCCTGCACCTACAGAGCCAGTACCAGAAATGGTCGCACCTAGGAGATCCGAAAGGGTTCCTAGGGCTCCTGAGAGATATGGTTTTCTCCTTGAAGATGATCAAGGTGATCAAGTTGTTGGATCTGATCCAAGAACTTTCAAGGAGGCAATTTCCGATGTAGATTCTAATTTGTGGCTTGAAGCAATGCAATCTGAGTTAGACTCGATGCATGCTAACCAAGTTTAGACTCTTGTTAATCCTCCCGAAGGAATTGTTCCCATTGGGTGCAAATGGGTATACAAGAGGAAACTTGGGCCTGATGGTAAGGTAATGACCTACAAGGCACGACTGGTCGCGAAAGGTTACACTCAAAGGCAAGGTGTTGACTATGATGAAACCTTCTCGCCAGTCGCAATGTTCAAGTCAATTAGAATCTTGTTAGCCATAGCCGCATGGTACGACTATGAGATATGGCAAATGGATGTAAAAACTGCGTTCCTTAATGGAAACATTAAGGAAGAGATCTATATGACGCAGCCTGAGGGTTTCACATCTGTTGGAAGCGAGCATAAGGTATGCAAGCTTCAGAGATCGATCTACGGTCTCAAACAAGAATCGCGAAGTTGGAACCTGAGATTCGATGAAACAATTAAGGAATTCGGTTTCATCAAGAATCCTGAGGAGCCATGTGTATATAAGAAGGTAGTTAAAAGCGCTGTGACATTCTCGTACTTTATGTTGATGACATTCTACTCATTGGGAATGATGTAGGAATGCTGCAGTCAACTAAAGTATGGTTGTCTAGTAGATTTTCGATGAAGGACATGGGTGAAGCATCCTATATTCTTGGAATACAGATCTATAGGGATAGATCGAAACGGATGCTCGGACTCACCCAGGCCATCTACATCGATACCATACTTAAGAGGTTCTCTATGGAAGAGTCCAAGAGAGGACACCTACCTATGTGCCACGGGGTCACTCTATCTAAGTTTATGTGTCCGAAGACTGATGAGGAGATAGAGAGTATGACACGTGTGCCATATGCCTCGACAATAGGTAGTATTATGTATGGCATGATCTCCACTAGACCGGATGTCGCATATGCTCTGAGTGTCATGAGCCGCTACCAGGCCAACCCAGTCCAATTACATTGGAAGGCTGTGAAGGATATTCTTAAGTACTTACGAAGGACTAAGAATATATTCATGGTCTATGGGGGTGGTGAACTGAAACTGGAAGGCTACACTGATTCTAGCTTCCAGTGTGACGTGGATGATTTGAAGTCAACCTCTGGATTTTTATTCATGCTCAATGGTGGTGCTGTCTCTTGGAAGAGTTCCAAGAAAGACACCATCGCGGATTCAACCACTGAGGCTGAGTACATCGCAGCATCAGCTGCTGCTAAGGAGGCAGTTTGGATAAGGAATTTCGTCCAAGAGTTGGGAGTCATTCCTGAGGGAGTTGGTCCAGTCTCGGTGTACTGCGACAACACGGGTGCTGTTATGCAAGCAAAGGAGCTTAGGTCTCACCAAAGATCCAAACATATACTGAGGAAATACCACATAATCCGGGATATTGTGGCTAGAGGTGACATAGCAGTTGAGAGAGTCGTCTCTGCGGACAACGTTGCTGATCCACTTACGAAGCCCTTGCCAGGACCGTTGTTTGAAAAACATCGCGAAACAATGGGACTACGTCTGATGATTAGTTGGCTTTAGGGCATGTGGGAGATTGTTAGAGTAGATGCCCAACTAGCCAACTTGTGGCGTGTGGGTTCATAGACTATTGTATGAAACGATCTTTATATATGATATTCACATTTATTTATGGCATTCTTTACTTTCATTGTGTTGTATGATGATTAACAATTGCGTTGAGTAAAGACCTTGAATGCACTATAGTGTATGTTAGATGTGATAGTGTGTATGACGGCTATCATGAAACACATCTAATAGTCACTGTGTATTCTGAATTAGTTCCTAGTCGATTGGGCCGTCAAAATGAGGATAAGGCCGGTCGAGCTTGAGACTAGTATCTGCGATGCGAAGTACCATGTTTCATTGGTAGGGAACATTGTGATGTTCTGAGCTGCAGATAGATAGTGACCTGGTGATCTATCGAACTACCCTCGTTCGGACTTTCCAAGTGGTTACCATTTGTCGAGTGGATAAGTCCGAGGTCTTGGTTGTACTGATTAGTCCTCACGACTCGAAACGTCATTGAGACTCTACATGATAGACGTCTCACTTTGACTCGTTTTCCGACTCACTTGGGGTCATTAGGCGGCGGGATTGGGTGAGACCCCGATACATGTAGGAGTCGATGCATCTTTGTCGAGGATTCACCGCTCGCAGACATGTGTGGATATCCTATGCTATCTGAGGGGATAATAGTGTATAAATCTCTGGGCAGAGTACTAGAAGTGTTTTAGGTAAATGGGTTTACCTAGTTACACTCGTGATGTCACTATTCGATCTCCAAGATGTATGCATAGCTATCAGATCTATAGCGACTCTCGATTTTGATATGATCGGGATATATGGATTGAAAGGACCGTACTGTACGCTAGCCACGACCAACTGGTTCTTGCAGGCACTATCAGTGATACCTAGGGGATCATGGGGCGATGTTGCTAGACGCTCTTACCATGATCCGATGGGCAAGTCCGGAATTGTGATTCCGGAGCCACAATGGTTGGGGGCCCACGGCTAGCTGTATCCCTGAACCATTGAGGGTCACACAAGTACTGGATTCGAGATTCCCGCACGGATACTGAGCTCAATGTGTTGAGCATGGGAAGAGGATTTTGGGGAGAGCGACTTCCCAAAAGTCAACAGGGGTCAAATCGTGATTTTCCGCTGTTGAGGGGCAAAACGGTCATTTTGCACTGGGGTTCTGAAAAATGGTTTTTCAGATCATAGTATTCAGTTTTGGAAACTGATTTAATCGGTCCGATCTGATCAGAGATCAGAGTTATGATGAAGTCACGGTGATAGGGATGAACCGAATGTTCATACGTTGGACCCGGGCCCGTTGGGCCGGTCCAAGTTTATCACTAGTCTATTTAATTAGACTTGGAGGCTTTAATCATAACACTTGATTACACTTAACCCTAACCCTAGAGCTCCCACACGCCTCCCTCCTCTCCCAAAAGCCGCCGCCGCCGCCGCCGCTAATTGATCGGACTTGCTCCGATCAGTTTTTCGAGGAAAATCCGTGCGTGCTGATCTCGTCAGGCCTTCTAGTGCAGGCTGACGAAGGAGTCTCCCTTCCGGTCGTGGACCTGATTGACGTAATCTACCACCGCCTATCGTGAAGTGCCGGTTTCCTCGTGAAACTGGTCGGAGCCAGGCGCCAAGACGCCAGCAGGGTAACACCCCGAGAAACACCCTATGAATGGTTCATATTGTGTTTTTATTGAATTGTATTGAACGTTTCCCAACGGCTTCATAGCTCATCATCACAACACAATAACCCTAACCCTAGCATCTAAGTGCGCCGCCTCTCCTCCTCACATACCTCACGGCCGCCGCCGGTTCCACGCGCCGCCGTCGCCGCCTTGCCTCGCCGGAATTTGTTCCGGCCAACTTTTCGAGGAGTTTCCATCTGCGCTGATCTCGTCAGGCCTTCTAGTGCAGGCTGACGAAGGAGTCTCCCTTCCGGTCGTGGACCTGATTGACGTAATCTACCGCTGCCTACCATGAAGTGTCGGTTTCCTCGTGAAACTGGTCGGAGCCAGGCGCCAAGACGCCAGCAAGGTAACACCCCGAGAAACACCCTATGAATGGTTCATATTGTGTTTTTATTGAATTGTATTGAACGTTTCCCAACCTAAATTTTGTTCTTCCGCTGCCTCGCCGGGAGACGGGATCCGGATCGCCACGGTTCTCCAACAGACTTCCAGGAGAAGAGGCAGTTACAGCAGCCCGCCAGGGGACAGTCTTCGTAGCAGCAGGCAAAGAGACCATTTCAGGGGCCTCCTCAGGGGCCACAGCAACACAGGCCACAGGGCCATCATAGGCCGCAGCAGCAGGGGACCAGTGCCCCTAGACCTGGAGGGACACCGAGCTGCAAGGAGTGCCATAAGCAGCATCCAGGACCTTGCACGACAGGATCAGGCAGGTTACCATTGCAAGGAACCGGGGCTTCTCTAGGGATTGCCCTAAGAAGAAACAGTCCACGGGTCGTGTATATGTGATGCAGGAGGAGGCTACAGATCCAGACACGACACTGATCACAGGTGTTCCGCTTTAGAATTTTCATCGTTTCCATGATCCTAGAATTTTGGTATTTGATGTGTTCTAATTGCATGCTGAGTAGAGCACGGCTAGGAGATTCTATGCCTTAGGTTACTAAAGCCGCTACCTATCCCTGAGTGGAAATGGGAGAATATTATGATGGATTTTGTGGTTGGATTACCCAGGAGTCCCAGAGGCTACACGATGATTTGGGTGATTGTGGATCGACTCTCCAAGTCCGTGCATTTCCTACCGGTGAAGACCACTTTCACCTTGACTCAGTACGTAGAGCTATACATTAGAGAGATTGTTAGACTGCATAGCATACCGGTCTCTATTGTGTCAGATCGGGACACCAGGTTTACATATGCATTTTGGAGGAGCTTGCACGCCGCATTGGGGACTAATTTATCTTTCAGTACAACTTTTCACCCACAGACAGATGGCCAGACGGATAGAGTCATCCATATTCTAGAGGATTTGCTGAGAGCATTGTGATAGATTTTCAGGGTACGTGGGATTCTAGATTGCCCTTGGTAGAGTTCACGTACAATAACAGTTTTCAGGCGTAGATTGGATGACTTCCTGTGAGGCTCTGTACGAGAGAAGATGTAGGTCTCACATGCACTGGGACGAGGTTGACGAGAAAGTATTGACTGGGCCAAAGCTAGTGCATCAGACAACAGACATTATGACTAGGGTACGAGATCGGATGAGGACAGATCAGAGTCGTCAGAAGAGTTTTGTCGATCGTAGACGACGAGATCTGGAGTTGGTGATAGGGGATCACGGATTCGTGAGGATATCGTCCATGAAGGGCGTGATGCGTTTTGTCCGGAGAGGCAAGCTCAGTCCGAGATTCATTGGAACATTCGAGATTCTAGAGAGGGTCGGTACGTTGGCATATCGGGTAGCACTACCACCCAGTCGGTCAGCAATGCATAATGTGTTCCATATTTCGACGCTACGGAAGTATGTTGCGAACCTGTGTCACGTGTTAGATTTTGAGCCGCTTCAGTTAGCACCAGATCTATTTTTTGAGGAGCGACCAGTTCGGATCTTGGCACGAGAGGAGCGCAGGCTTAGAGTGTGGAGTATTCCGATGGCAGAATCACTCAAAGGATGAGGCAACGTGGGAGACCGAGGCCGAGATGCTGACACGCTATCCTGAGCTTTTCGGTACGTAACTTAATTTCGAGGACGAAATTTCTATACGGGGGGAGGGAGAGTTGTAACGCCCAGAAATCCTGATTCCGTGAGAATGAGTGCATGACTAGGGGAAAAATTGTTTTTAGTAAATTTATGTGTAATTTATGTGATTAAGTGATGATTTTATGCCTTATGATGTTCATGTCATTTTATTAGCCTGTTTTAGTTCCGGATGCATGGACGAGACTGGGGACGACCGAGGTGAAAGTTTATTTGAAATCTTTAAGCCCTCATATTTTTAAGAGCAAAATTTTATTATTTTATGCAACATTTATGAAAAATAAGATTTTTATGTATATTTTTCAAGATGGAACCCGTTTTTTGTCTATACGAGCTATTTTAATGAACCTTACTACATTTTAAAAATTAGATGATTTTATATTACGAAAATTAGAAGTTTAAAGTTTAAACTTTGAGTTTTTATTAGCAATTTAATTAGTGGGGAGTAATGGGGAAAATCTCTTTTATTTTCTTAATTAAAATCCGTGGAGGGGTCTTTTGGTACACTACTCATTATTTCAATACCCTAATTTCGAAAACCCTCATCCTACCCCAAGCCCCACGTCATCACCTCCCTTCTCCCTCAAGCTCCATCGAATTTTGTTGGTGATTTCAAGGTTATCTCGAGTCCTCCGCTCCGATAACACGTGTTATCCAGTCAAGGCACGCTCTATTCTTCCTTTTCTCACCATTTAAATCATATTATGTTGTTTTCAAATGATGTACGTTTTTCGTTTGAGATCTGTGCATGTATCACGACTTTTAACACGTATTTGATTCATTTCTTGTGATGCTTCGGTCATGGATGGTTCATAGGGCCGAGGGTTGGTTCAAGGAGGTCCAGTGGTGGTCCAAGTATAGGTGGGGAGGTGCTAGACCGCCTGGTCGAGCCAAGGTTGGGGCGGCACGACCACACCCTACGTGCGGCTCACAGCATCTCCATTTTTGTGTCTCGGTCGAAAGAAAATATTTTTGAGGGATTGAAGTGGTTTGTGGCAAGTAATGATGAGCGGAATCGGGATGCCGGATCCGATGAACCTCTGTTAATGTTATAATGAGCTTATGGATCCATGTGTTCACGGCATGGTGAAGTGGCAACATAGAGGTTTGAGGGATCCCGAGGTAAGGTCGGGTGAACCGCATCGCCACATACGTTGGTTTTTATGATTGATCAATCGTTAATGTAATGGCCCACAAATCATGGATACGACTCACACGTCTTTTATATTATGTTATGTTCATGCCTATTATGTTATGATATACGATTATGCACTGTTATGAGTGCTTTTGAGCCATGGTTTACGATCATTCATGCATGCATGTTTTTAAGTTATTTTACGATATTTATGTGCTTGCATGCAGTTTTATTATATGTACCTTATTAGTATCAGATAGAGCATGCTGGGCCTTTAGGCTCACTAGGTTTAAATGGTGCAGGTGATCCTGCTGTCGATTTTATGCCGACGGGTGATGAGGACCTCTGATCTTCCACTGTAGCTGCTATTCCGTGACCACTCAGATGCTTTATGTTATTTTATTAAACATATTTAGATTTCCGCAACAATCTATTTACTATGATTTTTAAACAGAAAGAATGATGTAATTTTTTGAGATATTTATTTAATTATGTTTTAAAGTGATGTTGAGGAAATATTATTAAGGGTTGAATTTATATACTTTAAATAATGTTTATTCCGCATTTATTTCAAAAAAAATTTCTAGAGTACGGTTCGTTTCAGTGATGTAGACAGAGGAGGCTGACCCGGACACTACACTGATCCCAAGTCGAGTAGTTATATTATGAGTATCCACCAGAGCTCTATTCGATTCAGGTGTGACACATTCCTTTATTTCGGAGAAGTTTGTGTGATGGTGGGCATTGCTCGGGAGAGCCTGTCGGAGCAATTATTAGTGAAGATTCCATCGGGAGAGGAGTTGCGTACAACCAGCATCATCCGAAACCTCGAGATGGTGCTGCAAGATTGTACAGTGTGTAGATTTGATTGTATTCCCGATGCCAGAGTTTGATATCATACTCGGGATGGACTGGTTGTTGGATACCAGGCAGTGATTGACTTCTAGGATAGGACAGTGCGACTTAGATACCCTGTAGGGGAGTCATTTGTTTTCACGGAAGTGAGATGCATGAGGAAGCCTCGAATCATATAATTCTTACAGGCGAGGAAGCTTATTGATAGTGGTTGCCCATCATTCCTAGACAGCATTACGGCGACTACCTTACCGGAGGACCCGTTGCTATCAGAGTGGATGTAGTGCGAGAGCAAGCCAATGGTTTTCCCGAGGACATTACTGGAGTTCCACCGGAGCGAGAGGTGGAGTTTTCTATTGAGTTGCTGCCAGGTACTGTGTCCGTCTCTAAGGCACCATATCGTTTTGCTCCTACCGAGATGAAAGAACTGAAGGAGAAGATTTTGGAGCTGCTAGACAAGGGGTTCATTCGTCCTAGTGTTTCCACATGGGGCGCACCTGTGCTTTTTGTGAAGAAGAAGGATGACAATATGCGACTCTTCATTGACTACAGAGAGTTGAACACAGTGACTATCAAGCCTAAGTACCCATTGCCTCGAGTGGAGAATCTCTTTGATCAGTTGTAGGGAGCTTCAATATTTTCCAAGATAGACCTTCGCTCTGGCTACCATCAGCTGAAGGTGAGGGAATCAGATGTGCATAAGACGGCGTTCAGGACACGCTATGGCCACTTAGAGTTCTTGTGATGCCCTTCGGATTGACTAATTCACCAGCGGTCTCCGTAGATCTCATGAACCGAGTATTTCAACCATACCTTGATCAATTTGTCATCTTCTTCATTGATGACATTCTCATTTATTCGAGGAGCAGGGAGGAGCATAGTCAACATCTGCGGACGAGCATAGGAGTTTTGAGAGAGAGGAAACTATATGCGAAATTCATCAAGTGTTAATTCTGGTTGGAGAGAGTGACCTTCATTGGTCACATTATTTCTAATAGATTAGTGGAAGTTGATCCGTCCAAGGTGGAGGCAGTTAGAGAGTGGGCAACCTCCGAGATCCGTAGTTTTCTAGGATTGACAGGATATTATCGGAAGTTCATCAAGGCTTTTCCTCTATTGCGGTACCGTTGAATGCACTGTCGAATAAGAATGCCAAGTATATATGGATCCCAGAGTGCCAGCACAGTTTCGATACCTTGATGCAAGCCCTATATCAGCGACTCTCTTAGCTATGCCGTCAAGGCAAGGTGATTTCATGATCTACACATATGCATCTAAGCTAGGGCTAGGCGCAGTATTGATGCAGAATGACAAGGTTATAGCCTACGCCTCCAGACAACTGAAAGTGCACAAGAGTAATTACCCGACACATGATCTGGAGCTAGCAACTGTCATTTTTGCACTCAAGATTTGGAGGCATTATCTATATGAAGAGAAGTGCAAGATATTCATCGACCACAATACCCTGAATTACTTCTTCATGCAGAAGGAGATGAACATGAGACAGAGGAGATGCTAGAGTTGGTGAAAGAATACGACCGTGGGATTAGATACCATTCGGGGCTAATGTTGTGGCTGATGCTCTAAGCAGGAAGACATTAGTTATAGCACATCTGATAGTCATAGAGTTGTTACATCGAGAGATCCAGAGCTTTGGGATAGAGGTTTATACCACAGAGAGAGCTCCTAGACTGAATTATATGACCGTACAGTCCACCCGATAGCCAGGATTGTGATGATTAGTTACAGAAAAGGAGGTTGATAGACGAGAAGAAGAGCAGTGGACTCTACACCGTGGGCGACGGGATTGTGAAGTTTTGAGGACGATTTTGGGTTCCTTCCGGTGATGCACTGAGAGAGTTGATTATGACAAAGGCTCATGCATCACCTTACTCAGTTCACCCAGGGAGCACGAATCTGTACAGGAACCTACAACAGTTATATTGGTGGCCGGGCATGAAGCGCGATATCAGTCATTTTGTGTCCGAATGCATAACTTGCCAGCAGGTCAAGGCAGAGCCTCAGAGACCCGGGACTACTGAGACCCCTCCCTATTCCGAGTGGAAGTGGGAGAACATTTCGATGGAATTTGTTGTTGGAATACCTAGTACAGTTAGGGGATTAAATTCTATATGGGTGATTGTGGATCGACTCACAAAGTCGGCACATTTTCTGCCATTGAAGACCATGTTCACCATGACGCAGTATGCAGAGTTGTACATTCAGGAGATTGTGAGACTGCATGGGATACCAGTCTCGATTGCGTCGGACAGAGATACACATTTTACATTAGCGTTTTGGAGGAATCTTCATGATTATTTGGGGACCAAGCTGTAGTTCAGCAGCGCTTTTCACCCCAGACCGATGGGCAGATAGAGAGAGTGAACCAGGTGATAGAGGATCTGCTGCGGGCTTGTGCTATTGACTTTCAAGGGAGTTGGGAAGCCAAGCTACCTCTAGTAGAGTTCACTTATAACAACAGCTTTCACGCTCCATCGGCATGGCACCTTATGAGGAACTCTATGGGATGAGGTGCAGATCGCCCATCCATTGGAACGAGGTAGGTGAGAGGACAGAGCTGGGCCTGAGATAGTTCAGCAAACGGCAGATACAATGACAAGGATCGGGGTTAGGATGAGGATTGTCCAGAGTCGACAAAAGAGCTATGCTGATCTGAGGAGGAGGGAGTTAGAATTCACAATCGGGGATCACATTTTTGTGAAGGTTGCTCCTATGAAGGGTGTGATGAGTTTTAGAAAGAAAGGGAAGCTAGCACCTAGATTCATAGGACCTTTCGAGATCTTGGGCAGAGTGGGGCTGTTAGCTTACCACGAAGCCTTACCGTCGAGCCTAGCAGTTGTCACAACATCTTTCACATCTCCATGCTTAAAAAATACGTGCCGAACCCCTTGCATGTGCTGAGTTTCGAGCCGTTACAGCTATCGCCGTAGTTGAATTTTGAGGAGCGAGCTACTAGGATCTTAGGCTGATAGGTTAGAAGCTATGCAATCGAACCATTCCCATTGTCAAGGTCCTGTGGCTGAATCATTTCAAGGAGGAAGCTACGTGGGAAGTAGAGGCTGACATCAAGGAGCTCTACCCAGAATTTTTCGGTAATTTTTCGAATTTCGAGGATGAACTTCTTGTTAAGGGGGAGAGTATTGTAACGAATTGTTCCCTATTAAAAGTCGTGTGCCTTAGTATTATTTTCATTTATCTTAATAGCTATATTGATTTCACTCTTTGATTATGCCATATTAATTATTTAAATTTTTTATAACGATTATCTTTTCAAAATTTTTGGTACAGGTGCTACGCGGTCGGAATGGAAACGATGGGAACACCGAGGTAAAGATGAATTTTTACGAAATTAAATTTTTGAGGCCATTCCCTAAGCTTTGGAAAATTTTCTTTGGTAGTAAAATTTTTAAAAAAGTCTATTTTTCTTAAAACCAGTTTTCCCCTCATACTTTATCCATATTTACGAAGTTATGCAAGGGGGGAGAAAGGATTTTTAGTAGCACTTTTTATCCTTTGAATAGCATTATCTTTTTGACAAATTTTAAAACACCAATCTCTCCTCTATTTAATTAATAGTCTCGACCCGGTATACACACACACACTGCACGCTATGGCTTTCAAAAAAACAAATAAATAAACCCTAGTCTCTCACCCTACAGCCGGCGCCTCCCTTCTCCACGCCACCAGCTTAGATGTTTTCTGAAGCAAAAACCAGCGGCGTCCCTGCGTTCCTCTTCCCTTCCAGTCTCGTGACACTCGATTGTAAGTTTTCAACAAAAGGCAAGTACAAAATCTCATGTGAATGCACCTTTCATTAATATTATTATGTGGATATGTTTTAAGATTTTGATTTTGGGGATTTAAGGCTTTAAATTAGAGATTCAACGTGATGTATTTTCCATGTTTATCATGACAGGACTACGTAGGATTTGAGTTGTGGGAAAGGGTCGATGGCTTGAGTGAGGGTCAAGGTAAGCTGGGCAACGTTTCGGTTTAGAGCAGGGACCAAGGGCTGTTGGTGTCATGAAGGGGCAGCGTTTGGATGTGGCCAGGTTTCGTTCCAGCCATGTTTCGATCCCTGCTTAAGCCGTAAGTTGTGGTTTGAGTCGTAAATTATTTTCCCCTTCATAAGCTGTAAGCTGTGTTGGATATGTGTAACAGATCAGATCTTAATTTCGATAAATATAAAACCTGTTGTTATGTTTCTAATGATTTAATTGAGCGCACAAGGTAATCAATAATTGTTCATATCAGACGCGATCTGAATAACTGCAGCTCGCTGTAGCAGATAAGAAGCGATCTCAAGCAGTTCAGATGTGAGCTGTAAGCGACGAACTAAGTGCAATTGAGAAGATGTCCCGAGTTGATCTGGGTAGACATGCTGATGTGTGCACTCTAAACTGAAACAAGTACTCTGCGTTGTTTTAGTGCACGATCTGGTCCGAAGCCCGATCTGATCTGGGTATACGTGCTGAACTGAGTACTGCGAGTTGAGAGGAGAGTGCGTGATCTGAGCCCCTAAGCTGAGCTGTTGAGGTGTGAGCTGTATTGGAAGCGCATGTGTTCTGGGCTCTGCAAGCTAGCTGTACGTGGTTTGAGTTCTAAAGGCAGCCTATTGTCATGAAAATTTTGAAATGATGACTTTAAGTTATTTTATGATGTTTGAGCAATTTTTAAGAATTTTATGCATTCTGAAGTTTTACGGAAATCTGGAGGATGAGGGAAAAAAAGTATTTTGAGGCATGAAATTTATATTGAGGCATGAGGTACGAGGAAATGATTTTTGAGGCAGAATGTGAGCAAAAGCTGAAAGTGTTTTGAATGATGGGACTTGGCTGTCAGGTCTAAATCAGAGATTAAGCACATAATTAACGCAAAATACAGAAGCTTAAAATGTGGGTTAAAAATTTTCCTTTTCGGGCTGAATAGAAAATACAATTCAAAATATGTTCATACTCAAAGTATAGATTTTTAAGTCAAAATCTACACAACAAAAGCAGTACCAGAAATGTATACAAATATCTCAACAGATACAAATCTTAATACAAGTATTCACGCAGGGCATACCCTGGTAAACTACCTCATACAATATACATAACTAGTTTTCATTGAGTGCAGGTAATGGGCAGTAAGGAGCTGGATGGAGAGTGGCTGGTTGGACAGTGGTGTTTATCGTGGACATCTTTCGTTGTTTCTTTCAGACTTTGTTTTGAAGTACAGAACTTTAGTTACAGTTTTGTATGTTAACAGATTTCTAGTTCCTTATTTTGTAGAAATCTGTCTAAACACTTGGTGTAAAGATATATGCAAGTTCATTTGTATTTCGATCAGCTGAGGATTTAGTTCCGTGTTTGTATACCCTTGCAGCTGATTTTCTTCATTTGTTGTGAAAAGTGTTTTCAGAATTTGGTATTACTTCCGCTCACTTCATTGTTTCCTTTGTTCCGCATTTCAGCAGCAATGAATTGTGTTTATTCGCAATTTAGTCCAGAATTTTAGTAACAACTTTTATGTTTATTAAGATTGAAATTTTTGGGTCTTTCAATTTGAACCCCAAATTTCTAAATTTCTTTTGAAAAAAGTCCGGTCGTTACAGTTGCGCAAGCAAAGGAGCCTAGGTCTCACCAAAGATCCAAACATATACTGAGGAAATACCACATAATCCGGGATATTGTGGCTAGAGGTGACATAGCAGTCGAGAGAGTTGTCTCTGTAGACAACATTGCTGATCCACTTACGAAGCCATTTCCAGGACCATTGTTTGAAAAACATCACGAAACAATGGGACTGCGTCTGATGAGTAGTTGGATGTAGGGCAAGTGGGAGATTGTTAGAGTAGATACCCAACTAGCCAACTTGTGGCGTGTGGGTTTTATTGACTCCTTGTATAACGATCTTTATTTATGAAATACGCATTTCCTTTATGGCATTCTTTATTTTCATTATGTTATAATGTTAACAATTGTATTGGATAAAGACCTAGAATGCACCATAGTGTATGTTAGATGTGATAGATGATATGATGGCTATCATGAAACACATCTAATAGTCACTGTGTATTCTGAATACGTTCCTAGTCGATTGGGCCATCAAAATGAGGATAAGGCCGCCCGAGCTTGAGAATAGCATCTGCTATTTGAAGTACCATGTTTCATTGGTAGGGAACATTGTGATGTTCTGAGCATGCAGATAGATAGTGACCTGGTGATCTATCGAACTACCCTCGTTCGGACTTTCCAAGTGGTTCCCATTTGTCGAGTGGATAAGTCCGAGGTCTTGGTTGTACTGATTAGTCCTCACTACTCGAGACTTCATTGAGACTCTACATGATAGGCGCCTCACTTTGACCTGTTTACCGACTCACTTGGGGTCATTAGGTGGCGGGATTTGGTGAGGTCTCGATGCATGTAGGAGTCGATGCTTCGTTGTCGAGGATTCACCGCTCGCTTTCATGCGTTGATATCCTATGCTATCTGAGGAGATAATAGTGTGATAAATCTCTGGCCAGAGTACTGGATGTGTTTTAGGTAAATGGGTTTACCTAGTAACACTCGCGATGTCAGTATTTGATCTCCAAGATGTATGCAAGGTTATTGGATCTCTAGCGACTCTCGATTTACCAATGATCGTTGATCTGATCGGGATATATGTGTTGAAAGGACGTACTGTACGCTAACCACGACCAACTAGTTCTTGCAGGCACTATCAGTGATACCTAGGGGATCATGGGGCGATGTTGCTAGGCGCTTTACCATGATCCGATGGGCAATCCGAAATTGTGATTTTGGAGTCGCAATGGTTGTGGGCCCACGGCTAGCTGTATCCCTGAACCATTGAGGGTCACACAAGTACTGGATTCACGATTCCCGCACGGAAACTGAGCTCAATGTGTTGAGCATAGGAGGAGGAATTTAGGGAGTGCGACTTCCTAAAAGTCAACAGGGGTCAAATTACGATTTCCCAAAGTTGAGGGGCAAAACTGCAATTTTGGACTAGGTGGTCTGAAAAATTGTTTTCATATCATAATACTCAGTTTTGGAAACTATGTTGATTGGTCCGATCTTATCATCGATCGGAGTTGTGATGGAGCCACGATGATGGAAACGAACCGAATGTTCACATGGACCTGGGCCTGACCCAGGCCCATTGGATTTGTTCAAGCCCATCATTTTTCTACTTATGCTAGACCTAGGGCTACATGACATAACACTTAAACACCAACCCTAGCCTCAATAGCCGCCCCCCCTCCTCCCAACTCTCCTCTCGGCCACGCCTCCACCCACGCGCCGCCGCTTGCCGTGATCGGACTTGCTCCGATCGTCTTGACGAGGAGATTCCGTTCGTGCCAAATTTGTCAGATCTTCTAGTGCAGACTGACGGAGGAATCCTGATTCCGGTCGTGGACCTGATTAAGGAGAATCTACCGCCGCCTACATTGAAGTGCCGGATTCCCTGTGAATCTGGTCGGGGCCAGACGCCTAGACGCCAGCAAGGTAACATTCATTAAACATCCTATGTATGTTTTATTGAATAGATTTTATGTATTGAACGATTCCCGGTGCAAAATTTTTAAACTTCCGCTACGCCCCGGGAAACAGGATCCGGATCCAACACAGCGCCAACAAACAGACCTCTCGCAAGTGAACAGTACAAAGCTGCTAACAGACCTCTCGCAAATGAACAGTCAAAATCTCTAACAGACCTCTCGCAAATGAACAGTACAAAGCTGCTAACAGACCTCTCACAAATGAACAGTAC
>KV020203.1:0-18741 GCA_001598015.1 Dorcoceras hygrometricum | reverse complement strand
AGTATAACCGATATAACATGAAACTTACTAATCATGAATGCAATGCATGTTAAGAAACAATGTTTATCAAATATGATATTCCAAAGATACAAAGGTCTTGGGATCCCGGGGAATAAAATCTCAAAGCAACCATCGACTCTCCCGTTTGGGGTGGTGCCCAATATCTCAATCCCTTGAATTTGGTGCAACTATAGTGAATATTCTGGATCGAGGAGTAAATCTACATCCTTGGCCACTCAACTAAACGTCTGCGCACTCTAGGCTATTCAGCCCTCTATGCTTCGGTTTCAAACTCAAGATGAATGCAACCATATCAAGATCCATCAATAGAACCTATAGGAAATCTCATGCTAACCAAATCATAGTCTACAAGCAAGCACATAGTCATGTTAACAAATAAGAACAAGAAGATAAACAAGTATGTGAGAGAATCGTATCTATGTTGGATCTGTAAAACAGATCACATCTGAATTTTGATGAACACAAAACCTATTCGTAAGTTTTTAACGATCTAATTAAGTGTGTAGGTCTAAGTTGGATCGAATTAGACGCAAGATGAAGAAATCACTGTAGCAGAACAGTTGCGAGCTGACGAAGAATATTGTAGCTGATAAACATACTATAGTAGCATAGATTATACGAGAGCTGCAAGTTGTTGAGAAGATGTCCAAGCTGGAACAGTAAGGGGACACCCAAGCTGGATCAGCAGAGGACATCCAAGCTGGAACAGTAAGGGGACGCTCAGGATGGACCAGCAGAGGATTATCAGAGGAGAATAACAGCTTAAATCAACGATCAAGGTCAAATTAAAGTTCAGCTTATAGTTCAAAAGATGAACAATATTCGATTTATAGAACATCTTAGAACCAGAAGCGGTTTAGATCAGCTTACAGCAGTTCATGGTAGATCAGATTAGAAACACAGAACAGATGATAACAACATAGAACAGATAAAAAATTCAGATTAGAAGCACAGAACAGATGATAACAGCTTAGAGCAGATAAACAATTCAGAAGAGAAGCGCAGAAACAGATTAGAAGAATAAAGAAGAACAAATCATATGAGAAGGTCGAAACAACTCAGAGCTGTACAATGTAGAACGAAATAGCTCAGAGCTGTACAAAGAAGGTCGAAGCAGATGAGAGCTGTACGAAGCAGATTTGACCAAGAACATCTTAGAAGGAGATTCGTAGAGGATCAGCTTAGAGGAACACAGCAGATCAGGCCAGAGCTGGTCAAACAAAGTCAAGTAATCTATACGAGCTATGACAGTACAAGAGAGGAAAAAAATGTATTTTTCCGAGCCGAAAGAGCAGTTGAATTTCGCTAAATAAGGAAAGAAGCCGTTGATAACCAAAATAAGGAAGAGCCTTGTGTTATGGCTGAAGATCAGATTGACAGACAAAAATCATGGGATCTCTTCAACGGTAACAAATCTTCAAAGGCTATATATATACAGCTGGTGTACAAGCTGAAAACTGTTCCCAGGTGTGAGCTGGTGCACAACGAGATCTTAAATGAAGAATCATTACAATAGACTGCACAACTAGGGAATATAGAAAAGAAAAGAGAAGAGCACTATTCAAATAGAGAGAGCTTAAACAGAAGTGTTCGACTCCCTACAATATTGATGAAGAAGACGACAGCTTACAGAGAACCTTCCCGATAGATTCAATGCTAGAGAGAGTGAGCTTACACTGTAAATCTCACACACATATATTCACTCACATATTAAGAGATGAGCGAAACAAATTAGATTGAATGTAAAACATAATCAATGTAGTCTTTGAATAGAGACATTAAACATGTTCATAGTATTGCAGATCACACAGCTTGCGTGCTGGTGTGTAGCGTGGCATGCTAGGAGTTTTCGCAGCTTGCGGGCTGTTAAACCGGGTTATTGCTGAAGGTATAATAATCAAAGTCTTCTAGTGGAATGTTTGTAAGAAGAGGAGACGAACAAGATTCAGCTCCGAACTTCCATAAACAAACATATGAGTTCTTTATAGTTTTCAATTTACAGCTTTCTGCATTCATATTTGCATCACATGATTTTAACCAACAACTTTTGATTTTAGAGGGTATAATCAGATGTTTTTTGTTTTGGTTTTTATACCAGATCTGATATACTTCTCGATGATAATAGATTTCAAGAACTGTAGCTACTACAACACGTAGTTTTTAGATTTTAATAGCTCAGATAGTAGTGCACGATCTGTTTACCCCCTCCAATCCCATCAATTGGTATCAGAATAGGTTGTTCTTGAAACGAGCATTTTAAATTGAATTTTTTTTGGTTTTAAAATTTACGTGTTCTGTTGATTTTATCAAACTCCGTTATCTGCGGAAAAATCCCTGTGTGCTACAATATTATTTTAAAGGTTTTCAAAACTCATTTTATAAGTGTTGGATCTATTTTTACAAATCACAATATGAGTTTTTATTAACACAAAACCTGCTATTATCTTACTAATGATCTCAGAATCCATGTGCAGTCTCCAAGAGCAGCGTAGAAGATGTCCAAGCTGGTTAAGGACATACCAGCTCGGATTGAAGAAGACCAGATCAGGAAGGTCGGTCAAGCTGGATGCTTAAGAGAGATGGGTTTATCGTGGAAGATGAAGATGAAGATTGATAAGATCAATATGGATCGAAAAACAGCCTTCAGAGTTCAGAAGGGGGGGTTGGGGTTGAATGAACTCCTTAGTATTTTAAATTTTCGAAACCTTAAAACGATTTTTACAAGCGCCTCGCTTAACTTAAATCCGAGTAACCAGATTTAACGTATCTCAGTCTCAAATCAGATTTCTCGACTAACAAATAATGTGCGGAAAGAAGTCGATCAATCTGTGAATAGTGAATAATAAATAAATGCAAGTAAAAGTTCAGAGTCAAGAGTTTGTTTATGGAAGTTCGGATATCAAATCCTACGTCTCCCCTTCTTCCTTTGCAGGAAGGTTCCACTAGAAGGCTTTGATGAATACAGACACTGTATACACCCAATCACCGAGCATCGCTCCAGGTGAACTCCTAGCAACTCCAAACACATGCAGGTGCAGCTGCTGTTTACAAATGACTAAGATTTTTCTCAAAGGGCTTTATGTAGCACGTTTGTTACAGACTCAATCTGAATATGATCAATAAAATACAAAGCTATTGAGTGCTGTAAATCTTCTGGTTTCTATACTATGAAACTCGATTCAAAAAATGAACCAGAAGAGATATCTCGAAGATAGAACTGTTTAGATCAAAGATGGTGTTCTTCGAGATAGAATACTGGACTTCGAATGATTTAGCAAAAAAAAGTCTTCCCAGTAATTGTGTGAGCTTTTTTGATCGCAAGAATGCTTCGTGAGAACTTAGCGATTTACACAGAGTAACGGAGAGTATAATGACCGAGAGAGCTTCTTCAATTCAAAATTCAGCTATTTATACCCTTTAATCTCAAAGGTCAGAATGTTATTCTCCTCTGCAAATTTACATCGTATCACGTTTACGGTATGCAAAAGGCAAATTGCGCTTTGTCAGGGCTGAATTGTCCTGTATTTTTCCGAGCCGAAAGAGCAGTTGAATTTCGCTAAATAAGGAAAGAAGCCGTTGATAACCAAAATAAGGAAAGAATCCTTTGATAACCAAAATAGGAAAGCGCCTTATTTCATGGCTGAAGATCAGATTGACGGGCGCAAATCATGGGATCTCTTCAACGGTGACAATCCTTCAAAGGCTACATATACATAGAAGATAGCAGCGCACAGAACAGAGAGGGAAAAATAGAAGCATGCACACTGTGACATATACGCACGAAACACAGAAAAGAGAGAGAGCAAATGAAACAGTCGAGAGCCGATATAAACAGGTGGTAGCTGGTGTACAAGCTGAAAACTGTTCCCAGGTGTGAGCTGGTGCACAACGAGATCTTAAATGAAGAATCATTACAATAGACTGCACAACTAGGGAATATAGAAAAGAAAAGAGAAGAGCACTATTCAAATAGAGAGAGCTTAAACAGAAGTGTTCGACTCCCTACAATATTGATGAAGAAGACGACAGCTTACAGAGAACCTTCCCGATAGATTCAATGCTAGAGAGAGTGAGCTTACACTGTAAATCTCACACACATATATTCACTCACATATTAAGAGATGAGCGAAACAAATTAGATTGAATGTAAAACAGAATCAATTTAGTCTTTGAATAGAGGCATTAAACATGTTCATAGTATTGCAGATCACACAGCTTGCGTGCTGGTGTGTAGCGTGGCATGCTAGGAGTTTTCGCAGCTTGCGGGCTGTTAAACCGGGTTATTGCTGAAGGTATAATAATCAAAGTCTTCTAGTGGAATGTTTGTAAGAAGAGGAGACGAACAAGATTCAGCTCCGAACTTCCATAAACAAACATATGAGTTCTTTATAGTTTTCAATTTACAGCTTTCTGCATTCATATTTGCATCACATGATTTTAACCAACAACTTTTGATTTTAGAGGGTATAATCAGATGTTTTTCATCTTGGTTTTATACCAGATCTAATATACTTGTCGGTGCTCAAACCTTTCAAAAACCTGAGCTATTGTAGCTCTGCAGTTTTAGTTTTCATAGTTCAGATCGCGCGTGATCTGTCCAGCTCGCAGCACACGATCTGCTATAGATTTTTTATCCATTCAATATTGATGTCAATGCATCGTATTTTTTCTCTACTTATCATGACGAGGCTGCCTAGAATTTGAGTTTCGGGAAAGGGTTGATGGTTTGCTGACTGTTGAGACTAAGATGAGCGATGGTTCAGGTTAGTGCAGGGACTAAGGGATTGTTGATGTCGAGGAAGAAGGGCCAAAGGTCGAACGTGCCTTGGTTTTTTCCCCAGCCATGTTTCAACCCATAATCTTAGGTCGTAAGCTGTATTTCTATTTGATTCGTGAGCTGCGTCGAGTCGTGAGCTATGTCAGGTAGCGAGCTGTGTTAGATCACGGATTTCTCGACTAACAAATAATGTGCGGAAAGAAGTCGATCAATCTGTGAATAGTGAATAATAAATAAATGCAAGTAAAAGTTCAGAGTCAAGAGTTTGTTTATGGAAGTTCGGATATCAAATCCTACGTCTCCCCTTCTTCCTTTGCAGGAAGGTTCCACTAGAAGGCTTTGATGAATACAGACACTGTATACACCCAATCACCGAGCATCGCTCCAGGTGAACTCCTAGCAACTCCAAACACATGCAGGTGCAGCTGCTGTTTACAAATGACTAAGATTTTTCTCAAAGGGCTTTATGTAGCACGTTTGTTACAGACTCAATCTGAATATGATCAATAAAATACAAAGCTATTGAGTGCTGTAAATCTTCTGGTTTCTATACTATGAAACTCGATTCAAAAAATGAACCAGAAGAGATATCTCGAAGATAGAACTGTTTAGATCAAAGATGGTGTTCTTCGAGATAGAATACTGGACTTCGAATGATTTAGCAAAAAAAGTCTTCCCAGTAATTGTGTGAGCTTTTTTATCGCAAGAATGCTTCGTGAGAACTTAGCGATTTACACAGAGTAACGGAGAGTATAATGACCGAGAGAGCTTATTCAATTCAAAATCCAGCTATTTATACCCTTTAATCTCAAAGGTCAGAATGTTATTCTCCTCTGAAAATTTACATCGTATCACGTTTACGGTATGCAAAAGGCAAATTGCGCTTTGTCAGGGCTGAATTGTCGTATATCCATATTTGGGTAAACATCGTATAACGCCCTCCGCGTACTGTGTACTATTACCCAAAAATAGCTCTGACATTGTCTCCTTAATTTCAGAAAATTGTACGATTCGATTATGACCATTGATTCTCTCCAATTTGAATATATATATCATCTGAAGCGGTTTGTCCTTTACGCCTGAAAGCTCTTTCCATTAATTAGATTTTCTCTCTTAAGGAAAATGACTATCTCATCGCTGAATAAGTAACGTAACTGTCATATCTGAAAGCACAGAGACATATGAATAGTTGTAATAGCTGAGTGCTTCAACAGCTGAATTCTTCAACAGCTGAATGTAACACTGAGATACCGTCCCGACATCTAAACGCTCTGTAACTTATATAACCCAAAGTTTGAATCTTTCAGAATAGATTACATCTGATTCCGAATCAACTTTACCCAACATTTGAATAAATTCACTTCTGAAGTAAATACCCAACAGCTGAATAAGTTCACTTCTGAAGTAAATACCCAACAGCTGAACAAATGCCAAAATCTGATTCAGTAGCCTGATAATCATTATCTGAACTGCTATCACATCTGAAATAATGACCCGATATTAGAATCTGATAACTCGTATATTTCCAACTATCTGAATTCTTCAATCCGATAACTGAATACTTCAACTCAATAACCAACATCTGAAGATCAACCCGGTAGCTGAGTACATGAATCTGAATGTCCGTCACTGTTAATTACGACAGCTGACTTACTGTCTAGATGTTACTTTTGAATTCAGTTCTTATCTTATTTTGTTATCACCAAAACTAATAAATTTTACTTTAACAATTTCCCCCTTTTTGGTGATGACAAAACTTAGCAGCCTTACGACTTAATAAGATATTAGCAAGAAAGCTCAAAGTCATGCTAAAATTTTATAAATCTCATTAACTGAATAATATACAAAAAGTTTGTAGAAGAAACTGAAAAATCCTAAAACTGATTCTCTCCAAAGACCCACCATTTAGCATCTCTCTTGTAAGGTCCATAAGATCCACCACCAGTACCAGAACCACCACCACCAGTACTAGATCGCCTTTCCTTCGAGGAACCACCTCTTTCATCTCTTCGTCTACTGTCACTACCAGATCCTCTGCTACCACTACCTCTGCTAGCAATTCCTCCACTAGGTCTGCCTTGATCGTCCGGAGGCGGCTGACGGCGGCTGCTACCACCTTTCCCCTTTTTGGCATCACCACCCCTACTGATATAATCAACAAGGAAGACAAGCTGTGAGGCGAGGTCCAAATGATTTTTCTGTGCTTGCGCACGGAAGTATAGCAATTCACTTTGAATGGTAGAAAGCCTCTCATCCATTGCCTTAAGCTCCGTTCGAATATCCGCTAAGTCAGTAGTGACGGAAGCACTTTGAGCACGAACTCCTTTCTTAAACTCATCCAATTTCACTGTTAGAACATCGCCTTGAGTTCGGGCTTCTTGGCGAACATTCTTAATAGAATTTTGAAGAAGTTGAGTCTGCTGATCTCGTGCTTCAACTGAGGCTTTTTGAAGATTGTCGAATTTAAACAATAGCTCGCACTTGAGATCAGCAAGGCTTCTTTCCGTCCGCACTTGCTTGAGTGATATCTGAGAAATGGAATCCCGTATCTGTGCAAAGACGCTGTGAAATCTGTTCTAGTAGGAGTGGCAGTAGAAGGCGAGATAATATGGTCATCAACTTAGTCATCTTCCGAAAGAATGTCATCTGCAATAAAGCGCAAGGGAGAATCAGCTGAGGTAGTTGGAGAGTGGGGTCGTTGATCTATTTCTAACTGTACATTCAGATCGGTAGAATCTGCATCTTTCAAAAAGTGTGATGAATCAGACTTAGGAGAAGGAGAACGGTACACAGTTGAACCATCAGACGATACTAATCTACATCTGGTAAACTCTGAAAAACTTGTGTACAGAAGAATCATTAAAATAACCAACAAAGCTGTCAGAGGCGAGACCACTCTGAAAAATTCGCTGAAAACCTTGAGGAACTTCTTCTATATCTACAAAGGGTCCAACAATATCTCTACAGCGATTAATGGAACCAACCAGACGCAAATGGCCAAGCACATAAAACTGTACAACGGCTACACAAACATCAGCCCAAAAATCCCGAACAATTCTGGAGAACGGTGACCTATCGTCAATATCTTGAACAGGCTCAGTGAAGGCGCAGAGAGGGGCAAGATCATCAATATATGGCCTCTAAGGCAATATCTCCCAGTTTTGTGAATCTACTGGCTTCGTGATTGGACGCCAGTAGTCAAGCCCCTCTACAATCAGCCAGGACCCATCAATAAGAATCATGGACCTAATCCAGCACTTAGAGAAAATGGTTCGATGATTGCTTGGAATAAAGAATCCTCTATCAAGAGCGCCACCTTCACACAAAGAAGAGCTGGACGGCCGTGTCCACTCCAACTTATGCTCCCGTATCTGCCGCAGCAAAAATTTCAAGGCAAAATGGTGAACAACAGTCAGTAAGTCCAAAACTTTAAGATCTATGGCTGTGGTGGGTGTACCAGATACAAAATTTTGTTGGCGGACCTCTATAAACTTTCGAAGTAGCAACTCTCGATATTTATCTATAATATATACCCGCCTTTGTAGTTCTATCAAAACTGAATCTGTTTCAGCCCAATTTTTAGGACCTGCTCTTCTTTGGAATATATCTCCTATAACTGCAAAGCAGCTAATCGGCGAAAGCTGAAAGAATTAACGAATGTAGACACGTCCTCTATAACTTTCTCCGAAATTGAACTAAAAAATCTATATCGGCACAAATCAAAGAAAAGATTTCTCGGGCCGGATGCCCCTGAATCGAATCTTCCACAAGAGGCTCCTTACCTTTGTCAGTTTCAGCAATTTTTGGTAGACTGGCCTTATAAGTATCCACTTCTCTCATTTCTATCCCCTGACCAAACCTAATCTGAGTAATATCTGCAGCCACAATGGATGGTAGAAATGCGTTATCAGGAATCTGAGCCAGATGCTCCTCAATGGATAACAACTCATCAGCTGTTGTTACCGCTTATTCCTCTGTCTCGGTTTCTTGAAACTGTTCTCTTTCAGCTGTAACCAAACGTTAGGTGTCTACAACTGTTATATCAACAGCTTTTGAACTAACTGGTTCCTCAAAATCTATTAAACCTTGGTCTCCCATATCTATTTCCAGTTCACCAAAAGAAATATCGATTCTGTTCTCATTCTCATCTGACTTATGTCCTGTCTGTTCCCCTTATCTGTGTCCAGTTGTGTAGTAGCAGCAAGAATCTACTGGATGATTGAATCTACGTCATCAACAAACGTCTCTCCCATTTTCTCAGCAGTAGTTTCCACAGCTGTTTCTTGCACAACAACATCAACCATTTTCTCTTCTCCTTGTTTCTCATTATTCTCCACATTGCATCCTTAGTAACAGTTTCATCATCAGATCCTGGTGTCAACTTCAGCTTCCTCTTCGGCGCTTTTCGCTTTGGCTTAGGAGGCACAGCTGTGAAAGGTTCAACAACCTGTAGTGGTATAGCCTCTTGTGCTACTGGCACAAGTGCCGAATCCTTAGCTGCGACAGCAGCCTTCCCGACACGAGTCCTCTTCTGCTTTACCACCGGCTCACCCACAGCAGCTGCAGGCCTCTTCTTTGATACAGCCCTTTTTACGGGTGTCTTCTTCAGTCGATATTCATCTGTCACATCCTCCACATCCTCAACAGCAATCTTATCATTGATAGCAATGTATCTGTGAACAGTTCTCGTTGTCAAAATTTTAAGAGGAGGGAACTCCTTTGAATCTCCCAACTCCAAGTTTGATACGTTATTCAACAGAATACAGATTTGTACAGCATATCCTCTGACTTGCCTCGATCCAGGCGTAACCATGTCTTTGAAAATGTTGAATAGCAGCTTGCCCCAGTTGATTTTGACTCATCCATTGATAGCGGCCATCATTAGGAATCGCTCATGAGTAACTGCGTCGAACGACCCGGCCTTCACAGTGACTGATTTCTCCAGAATATCACTTAGTAGCCTGAACTCAATCTTCATTTCCCGGTTCTTGCAGAAAGTATTGATCTGTTCACCGTCAAAGAAAACACACTCCTTGCGTCAAAAACTAAATCCCTCGGAACCTCGTTCATATCCGTCACTCCTTCCACTGGCAACTCAAAAGTCCCTGCAAAAACGACCTCTGAGATTTCCACGGATTTCCCTTGAACGGTACTGAAAACCTGACCATCACGGACTGAAGCATTTTGAAAGAACTCTATCAGTACAGCTTCGTATAAGGCCGACGAACAACCCAGAAAACCTCTTAGACCAGAGGAAATCAAAGCTTCAAACATGACCACCATACCCTCGTGTTCCATGGCAAGGACAGAGTCAAAAAGAACATGAATAGTGTTTCTTATCAGAGAGGATGCCATTTCAGATAGTTGATAGAGTGAGAGTACGCCTGAAAAATATCTGTAGAAGAACACATAGAAAGCAAAACACAAGAATACTGGAAAGTAAATGCGCAAGGTAAATGTTAGAGTAAAAGGAACGCCGTAAATATAAACGAAACATGCAAAAAGGTACTAGAGATAGAAAATATGGATGTGATGTCAGGCCTCATGCTCAACACAGAGTTAAACCACCCAAAACAATAGCGAAAGTATACAAAAGTGGCTTAAAATTTTCGCTCTAGCCTGACGGTTTAAAAAATATAATTTAAACTACCATCATACTAAAAATATCCCAGTTTACATTAAAACAAGGCTGAAAGCCACAGTCCAACAGAACAACATAAAATGAGTACAAGTACTACAGCTTAAAACACAACAGCTGAACATAACAACGCACAGGGCATTCCCCGGCTGACAGTAATAGTACATATATGCTATAAGCTAACTGGGACACTCTATCCACCACCTGGAGCACCTCCAGCTAGATCGAAACCACGGCCAGCTGAGAATCCTGGAAAACCTGAACAACAACCCAGTTTACATTAAAACAAGGCTGCAAGCCATAGTACAACAGAACAGCATAAAACAAGTACAAGTACTACAGCTTAAAACACAACAGCTGAACAGAACAACGCACAGGGCTTTCCCCGGCTGACAGTAATAGTGCATATATGCTATAAGCTAACTGGGACACTCTATCCACCACCTGGGGCACCTCCAGCTGGATCGAAACCACGGCCAGCTGAGAATCCTGGAAAACCTGAACAAAAACAGGCAAACAAGCACAACAGCCCCAGAGAGACCTCGGGGTCAAACCCCAGTATGGAGAGCAACATAACAGCATAGACAATATGCAGATGCTATGCAAGAGATCGAAGCTACAACCGAATGCTGGGAGCCAAAGGATCTCAACAGCAACTCAACCACTGGATCGGATCAACTGAAAGACAATATTGGCCATGAAGTGTACAGAGCATATGTGAGCTACCCACTTGTCTCCAATACACAGCACCAGATGCCAACAGACAACTCCACTTGCTGTTGCCCACTCATGAGATGTGGGAGCTACCAACTCCGCTCATAGCGGCTAAGAGTCCCAGCAGGGAGATGAGGTATATGGGAATTACCCGTTCGTCCTCCAGATCTGAGGTATATGGGAATTACCCGCTCGTCCTCAAGCACAACATCCTAGTACGCAGATTGAACAACAAAGAATAGCTAAAAAAACAGAGCTCAACAGGAATATGCGTGTATGCAAATGCAACAGCTGATATTATGACACGGGCACAAATAATACAGCACAGAGCATACACAGCTACGCACATAATCCATGCTCACTCCTTAGCTGTAATAAAGCTCACATCCGTACATTAAACCTTCTGAGCTATAATTAGCACACACAGCCACAATGAAGTCCGAGCGACATAGATCTGTCACCTGCTAAGCCAAACACAAGCACTGCTCAAGGACCATGACTCAGAAGCACAGCGGCTGGGAGATACGACTCCACCAGCGCTATCCCACCTTCTAAAACGACAGAAAGCTCTAAACAAAGCTTAAAGGTAGGATCTTCACTATAACAAGCTAGAATAGCACACTAGCAGACTATGCAAATGAGACGTATACGCGATCCTCTTCCAGCTCCTTCGCTGTCTACGAAAAGGGTATGAGACGAAGCGTCTTAGCAAGAGGAGTCCAATGCTACCACTCTTACTCTCGTTGGAGCTGCCTACCATCGACAATAGGAACGGATAAGGTAACTGTGAACAGTAACTAGGGTATTGCGATAGGGTAAGGTTCACGGGAAATATTTCTAAGTGTCGGGGAAACAATAAAATTGAGAGAAGGATAAGTCCCCTATTTAAAGTCATAGCTGACTAACTGGGAAAACAGATCCACCGACAACTTCAGCTGACGCAGCTGATTTCCCACAACATCTGATCGCTCACACGACAGCTGATCTCTCAATTAGCAGTTGGATACGCGCACAACCCAACATCTGAATCCTAGTGCTAAATCAAAATGCTGTCGTTCCAACTAATCTACACGACGTAGTTTTGCTACCCGCTAAGAAAAACGCTAACACGCACAACATCTGAATCCCATCAAACGTTGTCACTCCAGAATCTCTTAACGCTCTCAGCCGAAATGCAACATCTGAACGCGATTAATCACAGCTGATGCAACACCCGAACAGATGTCTCCACGCGACATCCGATAGCTTCACCAAGCACATCTGCTCTCAGCTGGTTCAACCCAGATTCGTCCAAAACAAAAATCTGGTCACGAGAAATCGTGTCTCACATCTCTCCCCCACTAAAACACGATTTCGTCCTCGAAATCAAACTCGGGGAAACCACAAAACTCACAACTAACCAAGAGTTCAAGACAACTGGAACAAGCTAACTACTGGAATCTCATACAACGCTTATTCAAACAAATGCGGCCACTCACGCGGCATTTTATCTTCCAGTTCCCAAGTAGCCTCTTCTCTACCATGATTGCTCCACTGAACTATCACTAAGGGAATGATCTTATTCCTCAACTGCTTCTCCTTCTATCCAAAATCTACAAGGGATACTCAACGTAACTCAAAGTCTTATCGAGCTCTTCCTCGTCTTTTCCCAACACATGAGACGGATCTGGCTCATACTTCCTCAACATGGAAACATGAAAGACATCATGTAGAGAAGACAACTCTGCTGGAAACAACAACCGATAAGCTAAAGGGCCAATCCTCTCAACAACCTCATATGGTCCAACATAACGAGGAGCCAACTTACCCTTGAGACCAAATCGCATAACACTACGGAACGGAGAAACCTTAAGGAAAACTAGATCATCAAACTGAAACACTAAAGGCCTACGCCTCTTATTCACATAGCTGGCTTGGCGATCTTGTGCAGCTTTCATACGCTGGAGAATCAGATCCACTTGATCTTTCATCTGCTGCACAAACTCTGGAGAAGACAGCTGGTTCTCCCTCACTTCTTCCCAAAAAATTGGTGATCGGCACTTCCTGCCATACAACACCTCAAATGGTGCCATACCAATCGTCACTTGGTAGCTGTTATTGTACGAAAACTCTACTAAAGACAGTGAATCCTTCCAGCTACCACCGAAGTCCATCACCACAGCTCTTAGAATATCCTCCAAAATCTGGATAGTTCGCTCAGATTGACCATCGGTCTGGGGGTGATACGCTGTACTCATAGCCAATCTGGTACCTAAAGCTGTCTGTAAACTCTTCCAAAATCTATAAATGAACCTCGGATCTCGGTCTGAAAAGATAGAAACAGGCACACCATGCAGACGCACTATAAAATCTATGTACATCTTCGCCATTCTCTGCAGGGAAAACGTCATACATAGGGAATGAAGTGCGCAGACTTCAGACAATCTGTCAATCACAACCCACACAGCATCGCATCCTCTACTGGACTGAGGCAGATGCGTCACAAAATCTATCGCTATGTGCACCCAATTCCAATGGGGCACTTCCAAATTCTGCAATAGATCACCAGGTCTCATCCTTTCAGCCTTAACCTACTGACAGTTCAGACACCGAGCGACAAAACCAGCAACATCGCTCTTCAAACTAGCCCACAAAAAGTGTGGCTTCAGCACTTGGTACATCTTCCTCACGCCAGGATGAACATTGTGTCTATTACAGTGCGCTTCTCTAAGGATCTCTTCCTTCAGATCAATCAGATTTGGCACAACCAAACGGCCACGGAAACGCAAACAACCATCAGACGAGATAGAATACTCCTCAAGCTGACTAGCTCTTACCTTCAGCTTCAGCTCATGGATGGAAGGATCTATCCTTTGAGCTGCTCTAATGCTCGCTACAATCTGTGGCTCAACTTGGAAAGAAGAAACCACAACATAATCCTCAGCTGGGTAAAAACGCCAACCAGTAGTGGTTAAATGCTCATGCACTTTCGAAATCTGCATAGATGCAAGCATCGCCACATGAGCTTTTCTACTCAAGGCATCAGCCACTACATTCACTTTCCCAGGTTGGTATTGGATCTGACAGTCAAAATCCTTAAGCAGCTCCATCCATCTACGTTGTCTCATGTTCAATATGACTGAGAAAATAAATACTGAAGGCTCTTGTGGTCCGAATACACCACAAACTATTCACCATATAGATAGTGACTCCAAATTTCAAAGCAAAGACCACAGCTGCTAACTCTAAATCATGAACCGGATAGCGAGTCTCATGCGGTTTCAGCTGCCGTGAAGCATAGGCAATGACTCGACCATGCTGCATCAACACACAGCCCAATCCATTGAGCGAAGCATCTGAACACACGACGTAGCCACCTGAACCAGACGGAAAAGCTAACACAGGTGCAGAAGTCAGCTTCTCATTGAGCAACTGAAAACTACTCTCACATTGCTCAGTCCAAACAAAACGCTTGTCCTTCTGGGTCAGTTGCATCATAGGCTTAGCTATACTGGAAAATCCTTCGATAAAACGACGATAATAGCCAGCCAGTCCCAAAAAACTACGAATCTCCGATACACTCCTGGGACATTCCCAATTGACAACAACTTCTACCTTACTGGGATCCACAGAAATCCCATCTGCTGAAATCACATGACCCAAAAACACCACTCTGTCCAACCAAAACTCGCACTTAGAGAACTTCGAGTACAACTGCAAGTCTCTCAACGTCTGAAGAACTAACCTCAAGTGCTCTTTGTGCTCCAGCGGAGTCATCGAGTACACCAAGATTTCATCGATGAACACTATCACAAACTGATCGATGAACTCTCAAAAAACTCGGTTCATCAAGTCCATGAAAACTGCAGGGGCATTCGTCAAACCAAAAGGAATAACCAAGAACTCATAATGCCAGTACCTAGTACGAAACGCAGTTTTCGCAACATCTTGCTCTCTAATCCTCAGCTGATGGTACCCCGAACGCAGATCGATCTTCGAATACACTGCAGAGCCTTGCAACTGATCGAACAAATCATCGATCCTAGGCAACTGGTACTTATTCTTAACAGTAGCCTTATTCAGCTGATGGAAATCAATGCACATCCTCATCGTGTCATCCTTCTTCTTGACAAACAAGATAGGAGCTCCCCACGACGACATGCTAGGTCTAATAAAACCTTTCTCCAGCAAGTCGTCTAGCTGCTCCTTCAGCTCCCTCAATTCAGCAGGCTCTAAACAATACGGAGCACGCGAAAATCGGAGTTGTGCCAGGCACCAACTCAATGCTGAAGTCAATCTCCCTTCTCGGAGGAAAGCCAGGAATCTCCTCCAGAAACACATCGGGAAAATGACGCACCACTGGGACTTTGCTGAGCTCCACACGAGAAGAAGAAGATGCATCTAATGCATAGATCATAAACCCTACGTTCTTCAAAGACAACAGGCTAAACATCTCCATCGTCGAGATCAACGGAATCTTCGATCGAGAATCGTGGCCATAAAAGTTCCACTTCTCACCAAACTGAGTCCTAAAAAGTACTATGCCATGGACACAATCCACGGAGGCCCTATAGCTGGACAACACGTCCATTCCCACGATACAATCGAAATCCCACAAAACTAGCCTGATCAGGTTTGCCACTAGAACGTTCTCGCCAAACCTAAGAATGTCGTCCAACACAACTTCTTGGGAGTATAGGCTCACGCCAGCGGGAGTTGCGACAGAAACAACATCACGCAACACAGTGGTACACAGACCACGCTCACTCACAAAAGCATCAGCAACAAACGAATGCGATGCGCCAGTATCAAACAATACACGTGTAGGATAATCAAAAACTAAACAAGTACTTGCTATCACTCCGCTCGGCGTGCCTTCCTCTTTCTCCCTTGTAATGGCATTAACTTGGGCTTGATGGGGAACATCAAAATGTGGCTGGGTGTTGGGGATCCGGATCCGCCCCCCGGCTAGGCAGCGGAAGAACAAGAAACAGGTGCCGGGAGGCGATCAATACGAAAAATCAGACAATTATAGTAATCGTCATACATAGGGTGTTCAAAGATGAATACCTCGCTGGCACTTGTGCCTGGCTCCAACCGGTGTTTCAAGAACCCGGCTCTTCTCGGTAGATTGCGGTAGTTTACGCCAATCCGGTCCACGACCAGATCCGAGGCTCCTTCGTCAGGCTGCACTAGAAGCACTGACGAGATCGGCACGAACGAATACTCCTCGAAAAACTAGGCCGGAACAATTTCCGGCGAAGCCTCATTCAGCCCTTCAAGAAACTTAGTCCTCTTCGCTCTCTCTCGGCCAGCTACATGCGGCACATACGCAAGAAGGGAAGAAAATCCACGGGCATACTCTCTAGCAGACATACTGCCCTGCTCCAAGTTGTCAAAATCATGCTCACGAGCATTCACGTAGGACTCCGGGACGTATTCCTGACGAAAAGCAGAACAAAAACTATCCCACAAAATCCCCACTCCAGTCTTTTCCAAAGTCCTTGAAGCACCTCTCCACCAATGCTCCGCACCTTTCCTCAGCTGGAAAGTGGCTAGGCTCAACTTGAGCTCTCATCATACGGTACACAGCTGAACAAACTCATAATATGCTGCAGCCAAGAATCTTCATCCTCAATAGACTCATCCCCATTAAAAACTTGAGGACTCATGCGCTGGAACCTAGCCATCACTAGCTCCATCTCGTTCACCCGAACGGCCAACTCATCAACTTCATCCTCGTCCTGCCTACGGTGACCACGGAGAGGAACACTGCGCTGATCGTCCTCATTCTGACCCTCAGATTCCTCCTGAAACTGCCCCTACATCTACTCTACGTCTAGGTGGCATCTAAGAAGGCACTAAACAGGATAAGATCACGCAGAACAATTACAGCACAAAATAATATGCAGCACATAGATCACATAGTCAAGCACATGCAACACACAACACTATGCCCAGACTCAAGTGCGACCAAAGAAAATCGAGCTTATCTGTGAGGATTGAGAAATTCGAAATAGTGATTAATCAGATTTGTATAGGATTAGTCACGAGAATTAGCAATTTTGAATTTCATATTTTAGGATTTTTTGTGAAATCTGATTTGAGAATTTCAGATCTCTCATAGAGCTGTTCAAATTTTAGTCGCTGGTTTCCATCGGGTGGAATCTGCATGAGATTTGGAGTTGATTTGAGGAAATTACGAGTGAGATATGATTTCCAGAGGTGTTCAGACGTGAACGCTGAGTGTTAGCGCTAGCGGGTGAGGTCTGATTAGTCGTTGGTGGCGCGGGAGTGATGCGTCGTCGTTTCGCAGAAATTCAGATGTCTCGCTAGTAGTAGGGATCTGTTCAGATGTCTCGCGGTTGGAGCAAGCAGATGTCAACGATTGGTCAATGATGCGGTAGCGAGTGAACGCAGCTGTGACAGCTGATAAGATACGTCTATTGGCAGTAGCGCGCGGATACGAGAATTAGCGGGAAGAGGACACGTCTTAGTCAACGTTTTGGGGTTGACTGGAGAGGTAGAGATCTGTTTGAGCGTGAGCGCTAGTTATTGTTTCAGATATGAGACAGCACAACGTTGTTTTGAGATAATTAGCGGGAACCCTGATACATCGTCATTTTGATGAGTTACGATTGTGTAGCGTTAGCGCTTAGCAAGATCAGATTTTTGTATGCACGAGAGGATTTAAGCGCTGGAATGTTTCAGATGTCACACATGCGGCGTCCTTTGGGTTAGTTGGTGCGATTCCATTTGCTGTTGCGTTAGAAGAGCGTGGAGACGTCTGATTGTAACATCTGAACCCCGACGTATGTTATTGCGGAGACCTTTTCGATAGGCTTTTTCCTTAGCGAGAGATCTGATCAGCACCAGAAGCGGGATTTTTGTAGGAATCTGTATTAGTTGATGAACGGGGATTTATATGATAAGTAGAGTCAAACACTTAGCCATTTTCGTCTCGACATTTCCTATCTTCACCTTTTGAAACCCTCGTTCGGCACTGTTCACCGTAGCCTATTTCCGTCGATTGCCGTCATTTTCCTCCGCCGTTTGGAACGAGATTGGTGGCGCTGGATTCTTCTTGAGTTTCTCTTTCGATTGCTACCCATTTTAGGTTGTAGAACGACTTGAGGAAGAGAGCGTGAAGTTGCTGGTGTTCGAAGATTTCTTGAGAAATCTGTTCCGTTAGTTCTTCAGCTCTTTTGAGCTTTTGGGTGAGTAGATCTTACTGTTTTAAGCTTCGGTAGAGCTTATAGATCTTAGGTTGAGAATCTGGAATATCGACCGTAGGCTATAATGCTTAGAAGTTCAGATTTGTACTGGAATTAAGCTGATTTATGAGGCTCTTAACAGATTTGAGGTTCCAGGAGGTTTCTGCTGAGGTTCCCGAAGCCAGGAGGAATCTGGTTTGCTTAGTCCATGAGTTTTCCGTGCCTGGTGAGATCTGTTGAGGTTGAATTGAGGCTTGAAGGTATGAATTGGAGCATCTCTAAACATCTTCGAGCATGATCATGGCTATATTTCGTGTTATGAAATCTGTTTGAACCGATGTTATGTGTTTTACGTGAAACAGATTGATGAATTGTTTGATTGATATATTCTGTTTTAT